>VZRN01002535.1:97524-127595 GCA_013397935.1 Dasyornis broadbenti | reverse complement strand
CCCGCGCCCGCCGCCCCCCACCCGGCCCGGCGCTCACGGTGTCCCGGGGTGGGCCCGTCGGCCCGGCCTGGCGCGGCCCCCGGCGGTGCAGCACGGCGGCCGAGCTACCAGTGTGCCGCCGCCCGCAGCACAGGTACGCAGCGACCGCGGGCAGCAGCAACAGGAGCAGCAGCAACAGCGGCGCCATCGCGGTGCTCTCCGCCGGCAAGCCCTCAGTCCTTCTGCCGGGGCGGGGCTGGGGCTGGCCCCGCCCGCAGCCGGCGGAGGGGGTGGGAACGGCGCGGTGCGGGTGAGTGGCGTCCCGCCATGTCCCGCTTCTTCCAGGCGCTGTGTCGCGCCGGCAGCGCCCGGGCTGGGGGTTCCGGCGTGCAGGAGGCGGATGTGCAGCAGTGGGGGCTGACAGGTCAGCGGGGTGCCCGGGGAAGGGTCGGCAGGGAGCCTTAGCGGGGCGGGTGCTGTCAAAGATGGCGGGAGGCGGCCCAGGGGCCCCACGCTGCGTGCTGCTGCCCAGCTCGTAGAATGGCTTGGATTGGAAGGGGACCTTGAGGATTATCCAGTTCCAACACCCCTGCCATGGGTAGGGACACCTCCCTCTAGACCAGGTTGCCCAAAGACCCATCCGACCTGGCCTTGAACACCTCTATGGATGGGGCATCCACAACTTCCCTGGGCAGTCTGTTCCACTGCCTCACCACCCTCACAGTAAAGAATTTTCGCCTAATATCTAATCTAAACATACTTTCTTTCAATTTGAACCCATTCCCCCTTGTTCTGTCACTACAGGCTCTTGTGAATAGTCTTGTCCCATCTTTCTGTAAGTTCCCTTCAGGTACTGAAAGGCCGCAATTAGGTCACCCCAGAGCCATCTCTTTTCCATCTCTCAGCTGGAGTTGTCTGGGTTCTGTACTAACAGCCCCCAGGCCAGAAATAAATAAAAGTGCAAATAAAGTGGCTCCCTGGCCTGTCCAAGCGAGCTGCAGCTGCTACAGAGATGGCATTGCTGCCGTGCTCACTGCTTCGTGCAAGCCTTCCCCAGCTGCTGCAGAACCTCTCCTCGGCTTTGTGGTTAGGTGGGTGTTTGGGTCAGGACTGAGCCCTGCTTTAACCTCCCTAATGCCTCAACACAGCCTCAGACAGCTCTGTGCTCTGGGACAAGATGGACAAGAGTTGGCCTGTTCAGCAGCCTTGAAATGGGTTGATGTTGAGCATGAATTAAAGTACTTTCTGCTGCTTGGAGGATGATATTAAAGGGGAACGTCTGGGCAATCCATCCTGCCTGCACATTTTCCTTAGCTGCTGGAAGTCCTTATCTTAGTGTCCCCGTACTGGTTTGGGTTTGCGTATTCTGTGGGCTGGTGAGTTACTTCATGCACTTGGCGTGCACATTTTCCCAGGGAGGAGAGGGCAGCAATGGCACAATACACAGCACTTGAGTCCAAGTCCAAGTTCTTACAAACTCCTATGTGACTTCTTTTGTATTTGTATTGTGCCTCATGATAAGGATTGCAGTGGTGGTAGTAGTAACAGTGGCCTATAGCTGAGGTCTGCCCTAGCTTCAAGTACAGAAAAGCTGGAAAACATCTTGTTGAGAAATTATTATTATACAATAATAGATTGTGACAAACATTTCTGGTAGCCTAAAGCATGTCCTCGGATCTAGTACTTACATATTTTAAAAAGTGACTGGAGCTGAAAATCAAGCAGTCTTTTAGGAATGCAAAGTAGCACCCTAATTATTTATATCAGGTTCCTTGTACAGCCTGTTGCAATGGCTTGGGGCATTTTTGTGTGTGTAAGTTTCTGAATATGCTTTAGTTTAATGGAATTACTATAAATTTTGGGTCTTTGCTCTCCAGAAGGGTAAACCAGCTTCTACTGAAGGCTGCTGTGCTTTTCCTGTAAGGCAGAGGTTTGGGAAGGCCTGCTCTGGGCAGGACATGTTTCTAGTGTAATTGTGTATAAAGTGTATTAGGTGACTGTGTAAATGTAACAAATCACTTTTATTCCCAGGCATTAAGCTTCGTCCCTATCAATTAGAAGGCGTAAATTGGCTGGTGCAATGCTATGAAGTCCAGCATGGCTGTATCCTGGGTGATGAGATGGGTCTTGGGAAGACTTGTCAGGTGTGTCTTTTTCTGGAAAATAATCTTTGCCTAACTCTTTTTTTTGTTTTTTGCCCAGTGTTTCTGCAGAATGAAAAAGAAAAAGCACTCTAATGATTCCCACCCCCCATTCAGAATTCCATCCTCAAGTGAGAGAGCTCATCGTCTCTTTTACTCCTTAACCACTTAAAACAAGTCCTGAGTAACTGTGAAAAGGTTTCAGGGTTTTGTAAAAAGATGAGTGGTTATTTTATACAAACACCTTAATGCGTAATTTATAGTGTGCAGAGTTGAAGGCACAATACACAGCCAGTACAGGAAAAATAATATCCTTTTGATGCACCTGCCCCAGGGTGATTTTTGGGTTTGTCAGCACATGGATTAAAATTTATAGGTCTGTTTTTTTCAGATGTTTGTTGGATTTTTTTTTTTAAATTTTTCAGTGGGTTTATGTTTTGTGGGAAAATGACTGTTTGTGCTTTGGTTCAGCTGATTTTATTCAATAGGTCTTAAATTACAAATAGTTTTAGAAAGTGATGCATGGTAGATCCGATTTGTGACTGTGCAAGAAATGCCTTTAGAAAGGGGCTCCATATATTGAGGTCATGTTTTAGAATCTAAGCCTTTTTGTCTGGATCCCACTTGATATTCTGTTAACTCTGCTTTGTGCTAGTGAACCTATTAAAATTAGCTGCAAAGCTCAACAAGGAGACAGCTTATGTAGGATCAGGCTATTGGGTTGAACCCTTCCCTTGTTATAATAAAAATATTTTCCTTCCCTTTTAGACCATTTCTCTACTTCTTTATTTGACAAAAAAATTACCCAAAAAGGAGAGATTTCTGATAATTTGTCCTCTGTCAGTTCTGAGCAACTGGAAGGAGGAACTGGAGAGGTAAGTTTGTACAGTTATCTGGCTTATTATATTCTTGCTCAGCAAGTTGCAAAAATTGTTTTCAAATATGCTTACTCCAACACTTCCTTTTTATCCTTTCAAAGGGATAAAAAGTAAATAGGGAAGCTGCTGCTAAACCAACAAATCAATGCAGACTATGCAGTTAATGCATAGTCTTTATAATGCTGTAGTATACATGAATCCATCCATCCTATAGTAATGGCTGACTTTCAGTCCAAATGCCGCCACTAGCTCTTTGATTTTTATTGATTTGTAACCCTCCATGCTCAGCCTCTCTTAGGCAAAATCTGCTGAAGACACCCAGGAATCTTTGTGATGAAAGTTAAGACCCAAGTTGGGGAGCATGCTCACATATGCACGCAAAATACGTCATACCTGTGCATGCAATCCATCTTCACTGGGCTGACTTGTGGCGATGGTATATCTGCTGTGCCAGGAATATGTACAGAATTTTTAGTTAGGAGCCCACAGATTCCTTTGAAGAGGGAAGGCAGGAAGTTAAAGGTTAGAACAGAAATCTGTCGGTGTGGCCAGTGGGCGATACTGTCTGTCAGCATCTGAAGTCATCCAGGTTGCATTCTGAAGTGAGCTGGCCTGATTGGATAGACTTTGGGTTGGAATAGTTGTGGGAAAGTGCATTCCTTCATACATCAGCAGTGCGGCTTTCCAGAAGGAATTTTAGGTAAATAACAGTGGTGAGATTAAATGAGGAAGAATTTTATGATCCCAACAATTGGAACTGATTTTGTCTGCTTTTTGACTGAGAGAATATATTTTTGAGGCCCTGACTTGGACTTCTTTGCTGCAGACGTTTTTTTTCTTGATTTTAGTATGTTTTAGGCCAATTCTTTCGCCTCAGCTGGGCCAACTATATTCATTCACCTGCTTCTCACAAACTTTTTTCAGTTCCGAATAGCAGCTGGGTCATGAGACTGGTTTTCAATCATCTGCTGTGGACTCTTAGACCTGAAAAATGCAGGTTTATTTAGGACTTGTCCAAACCAGTAGCTGAAATGCCAGCCTGAGGTGGAAGTCATGAAGGAGTGAGATTCAAAAGCTGAGATCCAGACACATCTGACAGGAGTGTAGGGTGTTTGGATAGGAGTTCTCATTGCCTGTGCAGTGGCTGTGTTTTATAAAGGGGTCCAGAGTCATAAACACATGGAAAAACTTAGCTTGGCTCACTGTTTTTGCTCTTTCTCTTAACAACAGGTTTGCTCCAGGTCTTTCTTTTATAACATACGTGGGCAGCAAGGAAGAGCGACCCAAACTGCAGGAGGACCTGAAAGAGGACTTTCACTTCCATGCACTCTTGACAACATACGAGGTACATGATGTCTTTGTCATTTGAAAGGGGGGCTCAAGTTTTCCTCACCTTTTTGATTCCTCTGTACCAACTAGTTCATGCCTTATCAGCCTACAAGTTTTCTCACTTCTACCCTTCCAATTCTCTTCCCCTCTGCCCCTGGGCAGAGTGTGAGCAAGTGGCTGTGTGTGGTGCTAAACCACAACATGCTGAAGGTGTCATGTAGCTGTCACATTATTTTCCTCAGGTAGTAGTGCCTTCATTCCACTCTGCTCCATTTCACTGTAGTTTGCAAGCAGACATAAAGATGCTCTGTTTCTTAATTGATGTATTTACTTAAATCATAAATCACAGTTCATTTTCTTTCATTGCAGATTTGCCTGAAGGATGCATCATTTCTAAAGTCGTGAGTCTGGTTTTAATTTCTTCAAATTTAAGTCTGCGTATCTGTCAGCAGTTTCTTAATTGGATGTTTGCATGTGCGAGACTCTGTATTGTTTCACAAGAGACAGGGATGTTCTTGGCTTGTGATTAGAACTTTGCCTTTTCCAGCTTTCAGTGAAGAAGCTTTAATGTCAGCTAAGATATATGTGAACGTCCCCCAAGGACAGTTTTCAAGCCAGTTAACTCAAAGCAATATGACACATGGTGACTTACAGCAGTACACTAACTCTCAGTCCAGCAGAGGAGATTCTCAAGAGCTTCAGGTTATAAATGTATTAGTTGCAAAATTCACTGAAAATGACCTGCATTATATAGCAGTGATAATGTGCTAATACCATATTCTGAAATTTATTGCCTCCAGTCAGAACTGTGGAGGGCTTATGAAGAATTATGCCGTCTAGAAAGACTGATTATGCAGCTGAAATTCAGCCTGTAGGAGGTACTGTCATAGTCATGCAGAATTCTACAGGAGTCTGCTCTTGAAATGGGGAGGAATTTCCCTTTTTTCTTAGCAGTAGTGCCAGTGCCTTGCAGTGGTGCTGTGACAAATGCTGGGAGCAGCTACACGCGATGAATGGCTCAGTATCTTTGGAGAAGCAGAAATTCAGTGGCCCCCACTGGCACAATTTTGTGTCTGTCAGGCCCACAATGGGTACCCTGTTGTCTCTCAGCAAAGCACCTGTCCTTGGCCACTGCTGGAAATAGCAGGTTGTGCTGCACATCGTGGTAGAAACCAGGTCTAATGAAAGGTAGCCATGACTGTATTGTCCTTACAATTTCATATAATGTTCTGCATTGCTGCATATTATTCTGTTATTTTAAAAGCGTAGCCCAGGTATGTAGCACCCAGAGAGAGCAAGCAGCCAGCCCTAGTATCACAGAAATGTCAGCTCCAGAGTAATTTCCTACTTCTAAAGCTAACAAATAACATCAAAGCCATGTCACTCAAATTTAGGGTTTTGCCCTTTAGTCCTCCTGAAAAAAAGTGGTTGCTAATCATTTGTACCTTGACCTGTGTAGGAACATTTGGAGCACTTTGTAAAGGTGGGTCAAAGTTATCAGATGTCTCACCACCACTACTCCTTACAAGAAGTGTAACAGCATAAATGAGTTGAGTAAGAGCCATGCTCTAATGGAATAGATGAGGGATCAGACTCTGCTCTGCACATGAGCTTCTGCAGTACTTCGCAGTGCAGAGTCCTCCTGCAATTCAGCTCCTGAGCTTGTAGAATAAGAGTAATGACATTTGACTGTTATGGCAATGGAGAACCACTGTGATATAGCAAAGGGGGAAACCAAGGCAAACAGGCTGTGGGAAGAATATAAGTCACTGTGATTTCAGATGTTGTATTCCATTGGGAAGAGAAGTGTGTTGGTAAGAAAAGCTGGAGGGTCATGCTTTCCTTGGAAATGACTCTGATATAGAACGTGAAACCCTAGCGATAAGGAAGCACAAACACTGAAGGCTGAGAAGATGTGGAGTTTCTATTAAGCCTAGTGGATCTACTGGATCACTAGTGGTTCTGCAGCCTGCTTGAGGAGACACTGCATAGAGTTGTATGAACCTAGAACAAGTTGAAGCTCCTTTCTTGGGTGATTTGCAAAAGCCTTGTGATCACTGTTCCATCACTACTTCATTATAGTTGTTGGGTTTTTGCACTAGGACCTAGTTTAATGTCTCTTTTTCCAAATCACAGACCTCCTTGAGTGTTCAACTAACTTGTATTTCTGTCATTTTCCTAATAGTAATGGGGGTGGAGAAAGACGCAAGAAATTAAAGTGAATTTTGTTAGTCTTGATTTAAAAAAAATTCTCACCCAGGCTGTAGTTAAAAAGCTATGTTGGCTCTTCAAAAACAGTACCTGTGAATTCCACCCCACTTTTGGTGTTTACTTGTTGTTCATGGGGTGGGACCCCACCTCAAGTTGCACTAAGCAGAGCTACCACTTGCTTCAGTCTTTTTGTACTTACAACAGTGAATTGTCAGCCCTTTACTGAAGATGCTGATTTTTGTTTATTCAGCTTTAACTGGGCTGCCTTGGTTGTAGATGAAGCTCACAGACTGAAAAATCAAAATTCTCTGCTTTACAAGACACTTTCTGAGGTAAAGTAACTCATCTATCTTCTTGTCTCTCAAGACATTTCCCTTTTCAGATTTTCTGTTTGTTCCCAGAGCATTAAGCTCTGAACCATAATTCATTTCCATCAGAGCTGGTGAACAGATTCCCATATTTAGTGGCAGAGAGATAAAGGCCTTGTTGGCTTTGCCTGGAGGTGGGCAATACTCGGAGCTTCCCTCTCATTCTGGCTCATGTTTGGACTTGCCATGTTGGAGCAGTTTGAGAACTTGAAACCGTAAAACAGCCAGACATAGTGCTGAACCACAGCTGTGCTACTACAGCAGTAGGAGACTGGCTGGCCTAAGACAATGTAAAGTAACAAGAAGACATTTCCAGCTTTAGGAGGGTGAAGGAACCCTTGCCTAGCTCATGAGACCTCAAGTCTTTAACTACTGACTTCCACTGTCCCATTTAATGGACCCACTCTTGTTTACAGAAATTAAGAGAATTGTTTCATCTTCCATAGCACCCTGCCAGAGTAGCACAAATGCCTGAGTGAAGACTGCAGTTCTTGTCATGGCAGTGAAACATCAACATTTGGTCTGCACTGACATCAGCAACAATATACTGCAATACACCATGGAAAATAGGGATTTTTTTATTGAATTCCTGAAAGTCTTATATATTCAGAACATATTGTACATGATGTCTATAATTTAGGAACTTTGGTTATAATCACAAAAAAATAGACATGATTCACCTGAGCTCTCTTCCTAACATATTTGCTATTATCAAATTTGAGAGAAATTTGTATCTTTCCAAAGATAAGCATATTTCCCAAGTCACTTCACAGGGATTGCTGTAAGCAACATGGACTAGATAATGTTGCTGTGTTTGTCAGAGTTACCCAGCAAACAGAAATGGAACTTGGTCTGACACAGTTTCATCTCGCTTTCCTATTCCAACTGCGTTTTCCAGTTAGGACTCATTATCTAACACTGAGTATGGAGTGTTAAACCGTAGACTGCATGGATCCAAGCATTTCAATGGAGTCAGTTTTGCACTTTGTTCTTATGTTGCTTACACTGAATTCTTGCACTGGTGCCAGCCTAGTCAGTTTGGAGCTGTTTTACTGTCACACCATACGTCATGTTTGGATGGTTTTGGCAAATCTGCAGCATTCTGTGAGCAGTTCTGTGCTGCCTCTCATCTTTTAAGTTAAGAGTGGTGTGAGTGGACTTGTGTATTTACTAACTTTTAATTACAAATTTTTTTCCTAATAATTTTGTTTCATTGCATGGTTCTTGCAGTTCTCAGTAGGCTTCAACCTACTACTCACAGGCACTCCAGTCCAGAACAGCCTCCAGGAACTGTACTCTTTACTCAGCCTTATTGAACCTGACATCTTTCCTAGGGAACAAGTGAAAGAGTTTGTTGAGTATTACCAAGTTATTGAAAAGGACAGTGAGCCAGGTCAGTAATAAGCAACATTGTACTTCAATCAGAACTAGCTTTTATCTTGACTAGGAAACAACTGTGTTGTCTCTTTTTTATTTGCTTTCTTTTAATGGTGACTAGCTTTAAAACAAAGCCACAAAAACTTATGATTACTTCTAAAGCAAGAGCTGCCTTCATGTATCTTCTAAGTGTTTCAGGTTTGCAACTGTGTTTTGGTTTCTCTCTTTGTAAAATGTGTAGTTGTGAAGGTATTGTATAAACTCCTTACCTTTAACACAGTATTTGCCTCTTTTTTTCTTCTTTCTTTTTTTTCTTTCTTTTCCCTTTTTTAAAATTTTTCTTTTCTTTTTTTTTTTTTTCCTGTTTTCCCTGTTTTTGCATAGCCAAAGAATTGCACAGTCTTCTGCAGCCATTTCTGCTTCGGAGAGTCAAATCTGAGGTGGCTGCAGAGCTGCCAAAGAAGGTGGAAGTGGTTCTGTACCATGGAATGTCAGCTCTGCAGAAGAAGTACTACAAGGCCATTTTGACGAAAGATCTAGGTAACTGAGCATTTTGAATTCTATTGATGCCTGTTCAGGGCTTACCTAAAACAGAGGCTAGACAAAGTTAGGAGAATAAAAAGCAGATTAATTTATTAAAGGCCTTTAAGATGCATTTAGGGCAGACAGAGCCTAGTCGAGAGGCTACACCCAAAATGGATGATGAGTCAAAGTTTTTCATATTTTATAAGTTCTGTCCATTAACATATTGAGCCTTAATCCTCCAATTACACTTTCAGGTGATGATGTCAATTAGTCCAAGTTTACTCCCCCCAATTCACTGTTGTTTACATACTTTGGGGCTCTGAGGCAGCAAAGTGTCCTTGGATCTTGAATTTTAGAGCAATTGTTTTGTCTAACAAATGCTAGGAACAGAAGTTTTAGCACTTTATGTGGAGTCCAGAGATACACACTAAAACTAAAGATACATGAAAAATATAGAAGCTAAAAATTCTAAGGCATCACTATAAATTATTTTTAAAAACAAAACGAATTCCTTCTGCATATGCATGCTCTGTTGTAGAGAAGCAGATGTTACTTTGGCCTGCAGAATATGTACAGAACAAATATGCCAAATTTAGTGTTTAGGGCTGCTTAATTTGTGGGTTTAGCTTGTGATGAAATAGGAGATGTATCGATTGATCTATTGCTCAGCTTTTCTAGAGCTAGGAAGGGTCAGCTTGAGGATCTGTCCATTATTAAAAATCCTTATCAGAAGGTAAGTCTGCTCCTATTGCATGTTTTTGTATTCAAACAAAATGGTGGTACACGAAATTTTGGATCTGTGGTTCTCTACAAATTTTCCAATAGTAGCACAGATGCCGTAAAGCAGATTTCAACCCACTAGATGCAGATACGAGGTTTTTGGAAACTACAGGGCTATGCAGACAATGCAACCACTACCGTCATGTGGTTTGTGAGTGCTTATTTTTCATAGGGAAATTAAAACTGGGGAGCTGGAGATCCTTTGTTCTTCTAGGGCTTGCTAGCACTTTGCATGAATATCACCAGGAAATTCAACCTTCATCTTCTAGCATAATCCGCATATGTGCATGTATTTTCTTTTGTTCCTCACAAAAATGCAACTCTTCATTCCGTCCTGGTTGCCCAGGAGATCTTGACTGTGCTGTATTTTTTTTGTTTTTTAAATGCAAATAAACTGCAGCAAATTTCTTTCACTAATTTTGATGATTCACTCTTAGAAAAATTACAATGACCTTTTCCAGGGAAACCAGAAAGTTCAGTGAGTTTGACAAGGCAAAGTAGTGTTTATCAGGGTCTTATTTCTAAAGGCTTGTCCAAAAAGTGTGAGGGAAATTTTTTTTGGTCAATGAAAACAGATGTATTAGTCTTGAGGTAGGAAATTCAAATTCAGATGTGATACACAGAGAGAAATACTCCCATGCTGAAGCACTTCAGAGCAGTTCTTAGTACCAAGACATTCCCAGTCACACCTATTAATGGAGCATGGGCTTCCCTGCTCAGTTCTTTTTCTGTGCTCTTTGTTTCAGATGCATTTGAAAATGAAACGGGAAGGAAGGTTACACTCCAGAATGTCTTAATTCAGCTTCGAAAGTGTGTTGCCCACCCGTACCTCTTTAATGGTAGGAAAGCACTTTTCTCTCTTGAAACAGAAAAAATAACTTTCTTGATTTACACAGTGATTTTCTATTACTAGTGTAATGCTTAGAAGAAGCAAGTAATAAGCACTCTTGTACTCAAATCAGTAGCAGCTGTGAGTTTGTGACCAGTTCCAACACATGACAGTTCATCAATAATGAGTAATAAAGTAGGAGACTGTGTGAAGTCTGAGTTTCTGACTGCAGCTTTCCATTTGTTTATCTTCTCTCATCTAAACAAAGAAATCACAATGCTTTGTGAACTACTGAGGGTGTAATTTAGAGATAGAGAAGGACCATCACCTCTCAAGCAAGCATCATGGAGCTCTGATTGGCAATAGTGGCAGTGCAGACGCGCTGAGGTTGACCACAGAACTTGGTCATCACACCGTTATTTGTGTGGTTTTAGCTCTGCTTTTGAAACTCCTTTCTGTTTCAGGTGTTGAGCCAGAACCCTTTGAGATTGGAGACCATATTGTTGAAGCCAGTGGCAAGATGTGTTTGCTGGATAAACTCCTTTCGTTTTTGTATGCTGGGTATGTCATGTTGGGTTGGGATTGACATAGAGAGAAAAAGTAAACTGGGAAAGCAAATGACCTTATTTAGCCATAGATTGAGTAGATACTCATCACAACACAGGTACTGCCCTACTGAATGCATGTTACTGACTACCTGAAGGTAATTTCAGTGTAAAAAGCTAGATGGTGTAGGAGATGGTATAGGAACCTTGAAGATTTTTGTAGCTTCCCTTTTGGCATTTCTCAAAACACTTGACTAACTCTTTCATATACTCTCACATTTGCCATATTTGAGAACCTGGGACAATAACCATGTGACTTGGTATTTGGCATATCTGGTTTGACTGTGGGTTTCCTAAGAGTGGCTGCCAATGCCTCAGTTGAGTTCCTTTGTGCTAGCATGCCAATGTTAGCCTGGGAAGCAGGCTATGGCAAATGTGAAAAAGAAAATCCCAAGAATAAGCTGAAACTTCAGAAGTTTTGGGAGTGATGTTCAGAACTCCTTGTGTTGTGCTCTGGTGAGTTCAGAACCTGGAACCGAAAGATCAAAGAAAGAGCTTAAACAGCCCTTGTGAAGTTCTGATGTGGTTGTGTTGTCTTTGTCCTGTTGTATAGCACCTTGTGAGTGGCTGCCTCTCCCTTGAATGTCTTTGCTGCAGAACCAGCCCTGTGCAAATTCAGGACTTGAAAACGTCCATGTTCTGTTCTACAGTGAAGTCTGATTTAAACAGAGCACTGTCTGAGGCCTAGGGCTGGGAGGGAGGACAGTTAATTTCTCACACACATATGTAGGTACAGTTTGATCCTTGAGGGTTATTTGCTGGAGGAGGAGATGTTCTGTCACAGAGATGCTGATACTACGTTTTCCCAGTATTTCAGATACATTGTAGTGTCTGATTTGAAAGCAGTCACATGGTGAGGAACACCTCATCATTCTAGGTTGAAGCTGAGGGTCTCTTTAGACAGGCTTCTTTGGATCCTCACTAGGCTATATCCAGCCAGCAGCAGAGCTGTGCCAGAGCCTTATTACTTCTCCATGACTAACCACACCCAAGACCGGGCAAATAATCATGGCAGATAAAGCTTAACTGATTGAATTTGGCTGTGGGGCTCAAAATGTGGTGAGGGAATGGGCTGTGATTCTGGGAGGCTTTAATGTACAGAGGTGGTGAGCCTTGCTGTATAACAGTAACTAATAATCACTGATTAAGCTGTTGTGACCCCCCTACCAGGCTGTGAAATGCTGTCACAGGATGTTGAGGATCACAGGGTCTCATGTTCTTCTTGCAGTGGCCACCGTGTGTTGCTCTTTTCTCAGATGACTCAACTGCTCGATATCCTGCAGGACTACATGGACTATAGAGGTATGTTCTGCACACTTTGATAGGAGAGAGCTTATCCAAATGATTTCTTCCAGACATTGTTCTTCTGATTTTGGTTGTTCTGCCTGGGATGAAGAAAGGAATGTGATGGAGATTTACTGCTTCTTAGTAGATAGAGTCCATCTTCCTGCAGTGGCTCTGTGAGTTGGAGGGTCTTCAGTTCAGCTCTTTGCTGTTACCAGCTTCCTGAAATCAGCTGGCAACTGCTGTGCAAAGTGTTGTTCTTCAAAGTAGCTTCATCTTTTGTGCCCTGATAAAATGGAGCTAACAAATGGCAGGGTAGCAGTGTTTAATTATATACTTGTGTTCATTTGTGTACCTGTGTCCTGAAGTAATTGCAGTAAAAGCAATAGGTTTGCTCTAGATTCACTTTGTCCAGCACAAAACACAAACTGAGCCACAGTTAAACCAGGAAATTAATTTTTGATTAAAACAGTTGTTGACAGTGGGGCCCCAACATATCTGTGAGGGCAGGTTGGATCAGACCATTTTTGGCAAAGTTAGCAATGTATTCTTGGGACATTTTCTTTTGTTTCAATCCACATGGCTCCATGCCTACTTAGGATTTCCCATGAAAGAGGCTTTTGTTTGGTGTTTATGGTTTTGAACAACTAATAATGTAGGATAAAGCCAAATGTAGTGCCATATCCCATACTGCTTGCTGACAGGAAAGCACACACTGAAGGCCGTGGGAGTTTGGATAAGGAGGATCTGATGGTTGTTGGCCTGCTTTGTGGGACCAACAGCCAGCACAGCATAGTCTGAAATGAGACTGTGTGCTAATGTTCTTTTACTTGGTCTCTGAATTTTCCTGTTGTGTTTCCAAGCAGCAAATTAAATGCTGAGTCTCTGCTTCAGACTCAGCTAAATTACTCTTTACCAACAGTCAGTCTGGAAGTCAGGGTCATTACCTCAGTTTATATGAGGTTTAACAGGGAAAAAATGAAGGAGTTGAATAAAATGAGAACCAAGTCAGGAGGATTTGGCACAAAAAGATTCAGGAGAGCAATGAGACAATAGAAAATGAGGTAAGAGGGTAATAGCAAAGGTGAACATTTAGAAACATGCATGTTGTTTGTTTGGAAAGGCTATAGCTACGAGCGGCTGGATGGCTCTGTGAGGGGTGAGGAGAGACATCTTGCTATCAAGAACTTCGGTCAACAGCCCATCTTTATCTTCCTGTTGAGCACCAGAGCAGGTACGTAAGGAGAGGCAAACAATCCATCTTGCTTCTGCACTCTTACTTAATTCTCCCTGGCAAGGTTTCAGGGAATTCTGAATCCTGCAAAGCCTGTTTGTGTGGGGGATTTTTGAGGGAGACAGGACACATCCTGAACTTTGGTCTCTCATCTAGGACATCTGGTTTCTGTGATTTCCTTTTGGCAGCTGATGCCAAGATCCTTTTCATATTGCAGCCTCTTGAGTTTGTTTTATTCCAAGTTCCATAATGCCTGTCTCTGTGCCAGTTTGAGCTTAAGGAATCTCACCAGCATTTTATTTCGGCAAGCATCAGACTTTAGGCAGGAGCAGACTTCCTTTAAGTAAGCTGGTGGAATTGCTTCTCAAGTTTGCTGTACATGGACATATTCTTTAGCTGACAGACAGACTGAAACGAGAGCCTTTTACCATCCTGAGACTGCAGAGAGCTCCATGGGGCTGCCATCTGTGTGTCTTCCCCTCTTCACTCCCTGGGCACATCTGTGTCTTCTACAGATCCTCCCTGTCTCTCTGTTCATACAAGCACAAAGCCAGGCTTCTGCTTGTCTCCACAGGAGGAATCCACACTGCTTAGTCTAAAACATCAAACTGGAACCAAGTCTTCCAGGGGCTTCTGGTTAGACTTGTCTTGATGAGCCTGGCTCTGGTGACACCACTATGCACTGAAGGGTGCACATAGGGAAACTGAAGGGAAGCCCCTGATGCTGCATGTCAGGAGTATGTGTGTTTCTCACCATGGTGCCTGAACTCTCCCTGCCCATGCCAGCCAGACTTAGAGTTGGTTTTTACTACACATTGCTATGTCTGGCCAAAGCATCTTGTATTCAGCTGGGAACAGGTGTGCTAACAGTATTCCCATTGCTGTTACATTATGGACAGAGATTTTCAGGTGCTGTCCTGTTCATGACTGTCTCCACTTGCAGGAAGTATTCTGATTACAGTGAAGGTGTCATGTCATGAGCTGGGAGAAATATAAGGCAGCAGGCTGTCTCCCCTCTTTAACTACAGTATGTGGTCACAGTAGAGGTATTTAAAAAAGTAAAATTAGCTGTTTTTTTAATCTTTTTATTTCATGAGAGCCCAAGTTCTAACCTCAATACCTTTAAGTCATATAAACACCTGGGCTGTGGTTATTGTATAGTTTAGCTTGGTGTTTTCCACTGTTTCAGTGGTGTATTTACAGCTGGTTCTGTGCTGGAGCAGAGTCATGATTTGGGCAGTCCCTTGTGGCTTCAGGGAAGCCAGTCCTTGCTTGGATAATCTGCCTGCCAGCAGAAGAGTTGTGTCTGTGTTCATCGGTCTTGACAATCAGTCCTCTTTGCATTGGTTCACTCACACCCCATTGTTTTTTGATTACATTGCACTGTACAGCCTCTTTTTGGGCTGTTGCAGAAAGCTGGAGGCTGGAAATGGAAGGTTTACCCATCTGTTCAGATCCTTATGAGACTTAGATTTGGGGTTGAGAGATGGATTGAATTAGATTCTGTTGATCAGATCTGACAGAACTTTGCATAGCATAAATTCTACAGCTTCTCCTTTATTTTCTGTTGGTGACATATTTTATGACCTTCTTTTTTTGTAGGTGGAGTTGGCATGAATCTGACAGCAGCAGATACAGTTATTTTTACTGATAGTGATTTTAACCCACAAAATGACTTGCAAGCAATAGCAAGAGCTCACCGGATTGGGCAGCACAAGTGAGAAATGTCACTACTTCTGGTTTGGTTGCTGACTCTCTTGGCCTCTCAGTATTACCTTCCCTTTCCATAGGCAATGGAAGGTTAAAGTATGAGGATAGGTTGAAGATCAAAGTGGGACAGAGAGGATTTTATGTCTTCATGTTCCAGCTGCAGCCACATACAGTCTTGTCCTTGTCATGTATCCAGAGTGGGAACTTGGTAAATTTGGAGTAGGAGATGGAGGCTGGAGGTTTGCCTGCACTTTTGCAGTGAGCATTTCTCCTGTGTAAAGCAGAATTGTATCAGCATCTCATTTCTGCAGATTTTTTTTTCCCATTTTGTTCTTGCCTTCTTTAGCTACCAAAGGAGTGGGTGAGGGGACAGTAAATAGTGCACCTCAAAACAAAGTAAGTAATAAGAATTTTCTTAAACTTTTCAAGGCCTGTAAAAATTATCCGCTTGATTGGGCGAGATACAATAGAAGAAATAATCTATCGAAGAGCTGCCTCTAAGCTCCGGCTGACCAATGCCATTGTAGAAGGAGGTCAGTTTGCTTTGGGAGCACCCAAGCCTCAGGGAGCAGCAGAGTTACAGGTAAACTAGACATATATCCTCAATTTGACTCCAGTAACCACCTTAGAAATGTCCCAGAATGTTTCTATGTTTCTGTCAGATCTGAATCTCACCAAAGAGTTGAGCATTGATAGGACAGCTTTAGTATGTAGGAACCAAAATAATATCCCAGGTCTGGACAGCATCTGATGTTTGAAGACAGTTTTTGCTATTTTGTAGAGCATTCTATGTGGGAAAAGGGTGTGTTGTCTTGGAGAAGAGGGGAAGACTGAACCTTTCTTTATCTTACTTGTTTTTTAATTACAATAAGTTTAAAGTGGAAGCTGACTCATTGTTTCTGGAACTGATCTGTCTCTGGTGCTTTTCTCTCCCAAACAGAGCTGATAAGAAGTCAGCTGATAACCTAGTCAGCTTTTGGTTGTTAGTCTGAAACTCAGTCGACCTTCTTTTGGCCTCTTGGCAAATACAGGGTCTCAGGAGTCAGGGCATGATTTATAATTTTGACCTGAAAGCTGAGGTTTGTGCTAAGAACTTGGCTTGAAAACCTCAAGCATAGTGACATTTCAGGGCATAGCTGTGCACAGCTAAACCTAGGAGAGGTTTGGATTTAGTGTATCCTTTCCCCTTCTGCCTCCCCTCCCTACCCTATCAGCATGTATCTCAGCAATTACAGTTTCTGTGGGAGAAATGGAAGTGAGCCTATAGGAAATTCCATGCTGATATTTTTCTCCCCCTGGATTTTTATGGTATTTGGGCTTTTGTTTTAAAGGCATTGGGGGCAAAAATAAGCCTGGCCTTCCTGGCTATGAAGAAAGCTGCTTGAATGCAGTCAGTACAGTGCTGTTTTGTCCTTTAGCCCTGAAGAAAAATGACTGGTCAAGTCTGGATGAGTTGTGATCGAGGGAGATATGTTGTTAGGGCTTGTCCCATCAGGTGTCGGGAGAATGGGGCACGTTAAAGCATCAGTATTTTGACAGGCAGCCTTAAAGCTTAGGTTCCTCCAGTCGTACATCCTTTGCATTTAAGCCTGAGAAGCTCAAGGCATTGGGATTGCCATGGAATTAGAAGGTAATAATACTGAACTTACCCTTCTCTTTGTTAAAGCTGAGTGAAATCTTGAAATTTGGCCTGGATAAATTGCTCTCCTCTGAGGGGAGTACTATACAGGATGTGGAGCTAGGAAACATCCTTGGAGAGACAAAAGGAGGGCAGTGGATAATGGATGTTGTGCTGCCACAGGAAGAAGAGAATGAAGAGGAGGATACAGAGAGTAAGTGAAGAATCTCAATAGTTGTGTCACTTGAATGCTGATAGAGACGGCTTCCCAGGTAGGGGTGGCATTTTTCAGGCATCAAGAAAAGCAGAATTATAATTTACTTGAATTGTGTTTATGGACTATCCACAAATTTTATTTCCAAGACTGTTTTGGTATTTTTCTTCTTTTTTTTTTGTGTCCTTATTAGTCTGTCTGTAAAATAATGTTAACAATGCTTGCCCAGTTTTGGTGGCTGAGGATTGAATTCCTTCCTGTGACTATTTTAATACCTCAGATGGAAATCCGTGAGAAAAGGGAAAATTTTTGTATTGTAGGTACTGCGTTTTCCACAGAGAACCATTAAGATAGATCTACAGTTTTGGAGATGTAATAGTAACTTAAGGAAAGGCTGTAACAGGTGTTCTGTTTTTTATCTCCAAATCAAAGTTTATTGGCCATGAAAATCCAAAAGGTGAGATGAGAAATGGTGTCTATACAATTAGAAGAAACCCACTCTGTCTTCAGAACTCTGCTTTCCAGCTCAAATGTCACCCACCCAATTATGGTTAGTTTTTCATAGGCCCCATACAATATGAAAATAAATTCTAAGGATACTTCCCTCTTCCAGTGCCTTCTTTCCTAGAGAAAGACTGACTTTTCATCTGGGTACACAGTAGCACTTAAGTATAGGTTTGTGACTGAAGTTGAAATGTGGCCCTGCCAGGATAGTTATTGTCCATCCAGCAGCAGTTGCCAGCAATGAGTAATTATTTGCTTAGAGTTAGCAAAGAGTAGTATTTTCTGGTGGTGACTTATAAGAGGAGCAGTGGTACCACACTGTGCAATAGGTATTGGGAAAATAACTCACCTCGTGAGCAGCAACCTTAGGCCGCCAGAGTTCTATGCTTTTACTTTGTTTGGGAGCTCAAAAGCAAAAATTTGCTGCCCCTTTACAAGAGCTGCCTGTAACCACATAGCAGAACTAAATTAATTCTCCACTGGCAGAGATGGAATGACCAAAGAGGACAGCAATGGAACCACAATTTAAAATAATTAATTGACTGAAATAGGAAGAAAGATTCCTTGCCAATCTAAACAAATTAAAAGCTTTTGTCTAAGGAAGCAAATCTTAATTCTCTTGTTTCCACATGATGTTGACTCTGGTCATACCAAAAAATCATGAGAGTGAAGATCTTTTTCTGCTGAGGGTAGAACAATGTCACAGAAGAGACAGATTCTTTTTTTTTTATCTCACTGTGCATTTTAGGTGTTAATAGGTTTCAATTCCTTTTCACACTTTTAAATTATTTTTTAAAGATCACATGTACGTGTACGAAGGCAAAGATTATTCAAAAGAACCCAGCAGAGAAGACAAAAAAGCGTTTGATCAGCTTTTGGATCTTCAGAAAGCATTGATTGAAGAGACCAGTAAGGAAGGGAGAGCTCTCCGGAACAAAGCAAACGTAAGGCAGACATGACAAGGCACATGATGCTCTTTCATTTGCTTGTCGAAAATGAAACTTGGCAGTTTTCTCTCTTTACCTACAGCTTGCAGAAGGCGTGTTAAAAGATTTGTATGTCAGTGTACTAAAGCTGGCTCTAGAATCAGAGCTTGACAGTTCAGCAGTTCTAACAGATCTGAGATATGCTGTACAGGGCACTCATATAAACTCAGGTCTTAAAACCACATGTTATGTGACACTTGGGATCTGATGATTAAGACTTGTGGGCAAGTAAACAAATGGGAAAGGAATGTAGGTTAAGGAAGACATCAGGTATGGATGGCTTTAAGATGAGCAGTTTGTTTCTGTGATGCCTCTTTCTTTCTCCAGGCCCTTCTCACAGGCCTTCGGGAACAGTCGGCCAGGAGGAAGCACTTGCTGAGTGAACAGGAGCTGGAGGCCAGGAGGAAGAAGCGCCAAGAAGCAGCAGCAAAGAGAGCAAGGCTCATGGAGGAAAAGAAGGCAGCAAAAGCAGAGGCAGAATGCCAGAAAAAGTATGGTTTTTACTGCACCTACTACTTGTAAATTGATGTCTATTGCACGATACTCTAGAACTGTGTGTGTGGTTGACAAAATATGCTTGAACTGCGTAACATGGGGCTGTGAAGGTGGAAAAATGGCTTGAGTCCCTAGCAAGGGTTCTTTCCTCCTGAATACCCTGCCTGACTTTACATCTACTTTAATTCAGAGAGAGAATGGCCTGAATAAGAACACCATGTCTGACTGTACAATCAATGAGCCTTTGGAAGGAGCTTTCTGAAATGTCACAGTTGGCCCCTATAAATTGGTCTGACATCTGTGACTCTCTGGCACGTGTCTTAACTTTCTCCTTGTTGTTTCCCAGGTGTCTTCCTTTTCACCATTCTAAGTAGCTCCTTGCCCCTTGTTATATGCTCACTTTTTCCATGCCTGCAATTGGCTTATCACATTGGCATGTGGCTCTTAATATGATAAGAACTGTGGTAACCATTGTTTTGGCCTAAAATAGGGGAGGAAGCAGAGAGAATGCAGGTCTAGGCCTCCTGTGTTTCACTGCAATAATTTAAACCAATCTGTGTGCCTCCACCTTTGATTTTCATTGAACATACTCTTCTCTGGTTTCAGGATGGCCTGGTGGGAGGCCAATCATTACACATCTACTTGCCTTCCTTCAGAGGAGAGTGGCTCTGAGGAAGAGTTTGAGGAGGATGAGTTGGGGCAGAATGTGGATTTAGATTACAAAGATACAGACCAGAACTATATCAAGTACGTCATGGGAGATGTAACCCACCCCCAAGCAGAAGAGGAAGATGCCATCATTGTCCATTGCCTAGGTGGGATTTGTGAACAACAGGAGTGTTGTTGGGTGAGGGGAACAAGGGAGCTGAATTGTCCCTACTGGCATAATAGTTCCTAATTCTGAAATAATTTGGATTTGAGTCTGACTTAATCTCACGTGGTGCAGAGGCAATACAGCCTCTACTCTACCACGTATAACCCACACAAGTACTAGCAAGGTGTGCAAGGGTTTTTGCATGCCCTCTCTGGATTTATGGGTGAACCTCTTTAAATGTGCCTGTAGGAGTTAAAATTTTATATCTGGGGCTAAAAGATGACAGTTCCTGAGAGCAGGGCCTTTTGTTTATCCTGTGGAAGCTGTAGGGATTGAACTGAGATACTGAAATTCATCTTCTTTATCCAGTCTGCAGAGAGAGACAGACACTTCTAGAGGCTGAGGTCAGAGTTTTCTTGGTGCTTGTCTCAACACTGACAGTACAGAGGGTCTAGGCTAATCTCCTAATTTAAGGCCCTCTTTTAAAACACTACAGCTGAGGGAGATAAAATCACATTATGGAGTTTCTCCTGAAGCAGTGTTGGAGCTGCTCTCTGGCCAGGGCTATAGCAGAACATCATAATCTGCTTTGGCTTATGTTACACTCTGCATGAATCCTCATGTTTGAAGTGGAAATGCCAAGTAAAAGTGAAAGAAGTTCCTTCAACCTTGCTTCCAAAAAGAGTCCAACTTGTCATTTCATTCTAGATGACTCCGGCCGCTGGGGAAGAGGTGGTTTATTCACTGCTCTAGAAGCCCGTTCTGATCAGCCAAGGAAAATATATGAGATGGCAGGAAAGATGAAAGGTAAGAGATTAAAATGTGACCTGAGGCCAAGGTACTTGAAAGAGCTTAAGCCCCACTGACACTGCAGGAGTGAGGTGCCTGAGATACCTCAATACTTGTGGTTTTGACTCGTTTCTCTAGATGTATGCACCCCTAGCTCTGAAAGTAGTACTTCAATGGGTGCTTCGATTTGACTTGTTTGGAGTGTGAGAACTCTGTGTAGGGGTTGATCATTCCAATCCATGTTGCAAGTCATAAGAAAAAGGAAAAAAAACCCCAAATTTGTACATTATTCACAGAATGTTTTTCACCATATAAGACAGAACACTTCATCTTCTGTCAAAGTGCTTTTAAGAAGGATGAAAGCCACCTCAAGTAGTACTCACCTGAGTCTTTACTTTCCTCCAAGCACTAATCTTTTCCTGAGCATGTATTAGCAGCTTTGAGATACCTGCAGCCAGTGAGGAATGTACTTCTTGCTATAAAGTACACCTGTTGATTTTTCTTATTTCCTGGGAGTTGCTTTCTTCTCATTTCTGTGTCTCTCTTTCCATTTGTTGCCTTCATCTGGGATGTGTGTGTGACTGTGTGGCTCACACAGGAGAAAATGTTTACATTGCTACCCTGGTGTCTGACTGCTGAAACCATCATGAGGAGATACAGTCTTAGAGAATAATTCAGAATGTGACAGTGAAATTGCTGCTGCAATGACTGCCTGTTTACTCTTCAGGACTGATTTTTTTATTGTTGTCCTTTTCTTTTTTCTCAACAGACCTGGAGTTAGGAGGAACTCTTCTATTCCCTATTGATGATAAAAAATCCAGGGAAAAAGGACAAGATTTGGTGAGAATGGAAAGCTCTTTTTCTGTTTTGCTCTATCCATATGTTTTTGAAGCTGTGTGAAATGAACCTTATGTCTTTTTCACAATAATAATGGCACTGATTACTGAAAATGGCTAATTTGCAGTTAAATATTAGAAAAAAATGAGTTATTTCCCTCATTTATGAAAGCTAAAAGTTAGTAATGCAGTTTTCCAGCACTATCACTGTGTCTCTTAGTACTGTGTATAGATTCCATTTCAATTTTTTGTGTTTTCTTCTTAGTTGGCCTTGATTGTAGCTCAGCACCGGGATCGGTCCAACAACTTGTCTGGCATTAAGCTGTCAGCTTTGGAAAAGGGCCTGAAGAAGATTTATGTAGCAGCCAAGAAAAGGAATGGTAAGTGTGTACAGTAGAGCAGTGAATCCTTACGTATGTGGTTACACCTAAAGACGATGACCAATTTCCACCTCTCCTCTACTGCTTTTTTCTGAAGTGAAGTGAGATCTCCACAGCAGATATGTTGCTCAAAAGTATTTCTTCTGTTCTTGTTGGGTACTTTGAAGCATTTTTCTAGATTGCTTTCTCTATGTGTATCTTCCCCTGAAGAGTGTACACTCTCTGTTCCCTCCTTCCCAGCAACAGTGCATCTTCCACGGATTGGGTATGCAACAAAAGGGTTCAACTGGTACGGCACCGAGCGGCTCATCCGAAAGCACCTGGCAATGCGGGGTGTCCCCACTCTTATGTATCCTTTTGGAGCGTGTCTCATTCTGGTCACCATCTAGTACTGAAATGATCCTGTAAATATCTTGGTGAATGCAAAGCAAAGAAGCAAAGCAAGGCACAGATGCCACAGTCCAGCTAAAAACCTCATTTCTCTGACTTTACTGTCAGCATCTAGCATTTCTGACAGCACCTAGGTACTCATTCCACACCAAAGACTTGGGATTATAGGTTATAATGACAGATGAGTGTGATTCAGCATGCCTAGAAGAATTTGTTAGAACCAGGTGCTAGTCTTCTGTTGACAGCATGGACTTACCTGTATATGCCACATCTGTGGGGGACATGACTGGAATTTCAGATTAATGGAAGTGACTCAGAAAGCAGTAAAAATGAGAATATAAAAAAATATTGCAGTGTTCCAAACAAGTGATAGCCTGCTTCCTTGGCTAAACATGATGAAAGTTGGTGTGTTAGGACAGGCTTAGGAAGGCTTTCACCTTCCAGAAAAGGAAGCAGGTTTTCAGGGAGGCTCTGTTTTGTCACTTCTCTAGGAAGATATGCATTTGCTATTCCTACACTGTCAGCAATTCTGTGAAACTGAAAACCTGAAACAAAGACAATGGTATTCAGAGTGTTCTGGCTCTCTTCCTTGTTGAGTCTGTTAGTGGACATGTTGTCTGGTATTTGTTGACCCTTGATAGCATTTCCTTGACACTTTACTAGATACTACTTCTCTAGGAGCAAAGGCTCTACCTCTGTTTCGCAGCCATATTCATCTTCAATGACAGTCTCAAAGCCATGAAGATGCAGTAATTTCACTGAGAACATGCAGAAGTGACCATCACACAGGCAGTCCATGTGCATTCACATCAGAAGCATGGCTTGCACAGCCATTATTCACACCTGTACCTCTCTGCCCTGACTGGCCCCAGCATTTGCATGTTGTCAGTGGCTCTGGAGTGGAATGAGACTCCCTCTGGCTTCAGAGTCCAAAGAGGAAGGATGTTGGCGCAATCCCAGGTCTGTTTTGGAGATGGAAAATTAAACTTTTAACTGATGGTCCATTGTTATCCCTCACATTAAGTTATTGTTAGGGCTTGGAATACAGTATTGTTTGGCTGTATTTCCCTGCCCACTCCCTCCCTCTCAAATTCCATACTTTATCTCACTATACCTCTTTTCAATCAGCGTTTTAGTAGTTACCTGGCATTCAGTCTACATGTCCCCATAAACTCGGTAGAAAGGAACCTGTCAGCTGTATGACTATCACACAGTTTATACTTTTCTGGTATCTTAGAAATCCATTTGTTTCGCATTTGTTCAAATATAAAATTTAACTACATAATTACGTGGTTATAGTCTAGCAAAATGCTGGCCAGTATTCTTGGCAGAGGTGTGCAAGGCTGCCAGAATTTGAGACTGACAATAAATGATACCCTTCCTTCTCCCACAGCTCTTTTCTCATTACACAGTTCTTTGTTGCAGTTGTTGGGCGAAACTAGTTCCTTACTGCTGTCAAAAAAGCTGTGAGAAAGGTTCCATGACCCTTTGATTCACTTTTTAGTGCAGAGTTTTTGATGATGGCTTTGCTCTACTGCAAGACAACTTTCCTGTTTTTCACATTGTTGACACTGTTGTCTTTAGCCAACATATTTTTAGGGTATTTTTGTACAACCAGGCAATAGTAGCTCTCCTAATATATTAGGAGAGCTCCCTGTGACCAGGGAGATTGTGAGGTGCCAAACTTAATTCAATCTAAAGTTCATCTTCCAATAGGAAATCACCCCATAAGCAGTGGAAAGTATGTCCTTAAATATCTTATTACCAACGTTCATCTCACTGACTGCATTTATGCTGCCTTGGTGGCACCATCTGATTACTTAATAATTCCAGGCCTGCCATGGCTCATCATGCTGCCTGGTGTGCTCCACACTAGGAGAAGCCCTCCTGAGCTGGATACTCTGTCATTCACTCTTGGCTGTGGCAGACAATCCCATGGGATTAGTTACCTCCTTTGACCCTGCCGGAACTGAGGGCTGCACAGCACCTCTGTGGGTAAGACCTTTCTTGCAACTGTTCCCAGGAACAGCCCCCTCTGCACTTGGCAAAGTGCCTGCAGGATCAGAGTCCGACTATGAGGACTGTGAGTGGTGAGAGGTGGTGAGGGTGAGTGGATGTGCCTTGTTTTCCCCAGTCTCTCAAACTGGCCCTCTTCCAGCAGGCCGGCTGGTGGCACTGTTAATCAGCTGCAGCAGTTCACAGTGCTTCTACAGCCTGGAAAAACACTCCCAGAATTAAAACACCAATTACGCTTTTTTCTTTGGCAGCTTGAATGAACACTTAATTTCAGTCTGCAGACTCAAGGCTCTATTCCTCCACCTCTTCTTTTTCCTGCATATTTATTGCCCTTCGTTAAAAGCTTTCATTCCCAAATGTTCTAGTGTGTGCAGTCTTGTTCCTCAGCTTCATGCACACCTATGGATTGTCTGGCCACCAGACAGTTACACATGAACAGGATTTGTCCTGTGGCTGGGTCCCCCAGAACAGGTTGAAGTAGTGTGTCTGCCCTCACTATGGCCAGGTATTCCTTTTTGAGGCTTCATGCTTTCCTTTGTTTCAGCCTCTGTCCTGTTCTCCCCACTCTGCTATGACTCTGATGAGTTACAAGGGAGAGGAGGGCTGTCTGTTATTGTTCTTTACCCCTTAAGATAAGGTCTACAGGGGCCTGCAAGGTACCTGTAACACAGAGGAAAGGTCAGGATATGCAACAGATTTTAGCCCTCTAACTCGGGCAAGTAAATAAATTGCGTTCGTTTTTCCTTTCTAGTCCTCTTCAACAGTACAGACGAAATCTACCTTATTTTTTCCCCTGTAAATATACTTAAGAAATGCTTTTGGAATGTGAGAATTTTGTGGGTTTTTTTTCTTTTTTTTACGATATTATTTAGTATTCTTTAATTCTGCTGAACCCAAAGAAAAGCTCTACTCTGTCTGCTTTGAAATGGAAGTGAGATTTCAACTGAATCTTGAATTGGGTTTTGCAGAATCTCAGCTAAGTGAAGTTTTTCTAGTGTTTGCTACCCACCATTTCTCTTTATTTGAGCAGAAATCATGTATTTCAGATAATTAATTCCATAAAGGGATCAGCAGCTTTTATACAAATTGCTATTCAAAATAAATGTGTCATGCTGTTTCTTCAGCTGCACAGTACTACGTATTTTCCCTTGCTAAATAGCAACCACCCCAAAAGGGAAGGAAGGTGTTCTTTTGTAGTCATGTCCCTCTGGCCTCTCTCTCTTCCTCCAAACAAGATTTTTTGCAGCATAAGAGCTGAAAAGTGGCACCTTGTGCATTTCTGTCATTGCACATTAACTTCCGATGTAAGCTGCTGGATTGAGGTCAGTAGCCAAGAGCATGACCATGCACAGCTCAGATTGGCTGTACAAGCAGTTCCATCAGATAGGACCTATGAAGTGATGTCCAGTCTCAGGAGAAAACTTTGCACCCCGTGCTGAAGGCTCCAGCTGATGCTATATAAAAGCAGGCTGTAATTCAGAGTGACATTTACTTGTGCTGGCTCAGGTCATGGTTGTGTCTCTTGACAAAGCATTGCCTCTGATTCTCAGGGCATTATGCGCACAAATTTTGTCTTAAGTGGCTTGTAACTTGAGAATGATCTTTTCCTTCTACTCAGAAAACAATAAAACTCTACCAAGCTCAGAAATCAATCAGGTTTTATGGACATATGTAGATATGTGATTTTGTCACTGAATTTTGTCAGAGACGAAAATTGTCTGGATATGTCACTGTGTGTTGGGGAAGGTGGAGCATGGATTTTTAAGAAAGAAGAAGACTGGTTTCCAAGGTGATGGAGAAAATCTACAGCAAATTCAACCTCAGTATCTTAACAAAAATACTGTATGTATATATCTCCAAACAGAGCAGAATCTGGCCCACAAAAATGATCAATAGAAAAATATAAGGGCAAGGAAATGGATTTATTTAAAAATAAGCGAAGCTAAGGTCCTGGAGGAAAAAAAAAGCACAAAGTTTTGAGCCAAGAGATCACTTAAAAGTATAACGTCCATGTCAAGTTGTGTGAAAACTCCCACCGTTTTACAATATATGTTCCTGAAAGAGAGAATGTAGACCTTTATTTAGATAATTTCAGTGAATAACAAGTTGACCATGCACTATAATCAGCAAATTAGTGTGAGACAGAATGGTTCAAAACTTTAAAGGAGTTACTAAAAGAAAGGATAATGTCCTCATTTCAGAAAGTACCTCATCTGTCCCTGGTTTTCTGTCCAAGTTGTGTTTTTCAGATTGAAAAATATGAGCCTGAGGGATGAAGTAGATGGATTAGTAGAATTACATATGAGTATTTCCTCTAGAACACAGATCTTTGTATGATTTTGAGTTTCCTGCAAGTGTGTGTGTTTCATGTTGGACTATGCCATCCACCCATCTTGGCCCTGGTCAGATGGTACTGCATTGGTGGGAAGCCACATAGACCCTTCAGAAAATGTGGTGAGGACAAAAACTGTCTAGATCCTCATGTTTCAGGCAGGAAGAGAATGTTCCTGCTTGTACTTGTAACATTTTCCTGTGTATTTCTTCAAAGCTAAGGATAGAAACAACCCCTTCAAGGAGCTATATGAAATGAGAATGTTAATGTTGTTGCTATTGAAAAAAAAAAGTCAAAGGAGAGTTAAGGGAAAATAGAAGTTGCTTTTTCTAAAATCTGAAAAAAGCTTGAGTTTTGTTGGCTTCAGTGGATAATAATATTATTAACTTAGTTGTTGAAGTAAGTGCAGGGTATCTACTAGCCTTTCTCAGCTGCTGCCAGTGAACCTGAGGTTGCAGCATTGGCATTCACATCATAAGGATTCTTTTTTATTCCATAGAAGAGAGACAAATTAGAAGCAAATCAAAGGTATTTATGATCTCATAAATCTCCTAAAATGTTCTCAAGTCCACTGCAGAAAGGGATGAAGAATCTGAGATCATATCCCCTTTTTGTGTGCCACTTCATGAAACAGTTTGG
This sequence comes from Dasyornis broadbenti, assembly GCA_013397935.1. Lineage (NCBI taxonomy): Eukaryota > Metazoa > Chordata > Aves > Passeriformes > Dasyornithidae > Dasyornis > Dasyornis broadbenti. The sequence goes on along the minus strand of VZRN01002535.1, from coordinate 100,332 downwards.
GCCTGGCTTCAGTAGGAGTGTCCTACCTCCTCGCCTATCAGTGTGTGCCTCTAAGAGCATGCCATAAAGCAGTGCTGGGCCATATACTTGACCACTCATAAATCCCTCCTAAAACATCTGGACACTGTTTTAGCAGGAACAGGAAAAGATCAAAACAGAAGAGGCCTGGACAGTGAAAGCGTCTTGCATTACAAGCACACTCTGGACCAGAGACCAACTTTGACATGGACATACTGGAGTGAGTCCACTGATGTGATTCACGGATTGGAGCATCTGACACACCAGGAGCTGGGATTTTTTAGCTTTGATAAGAGGTTTCAGAGTGGAAGTGAGATGTGTTAATGTGTATCAACATGTATAAATACCAGGTGCGAGGGAGTGAAAAAGTGGAGCCAGACTCTTCTCAGTGGGATCTGGTGAAAGGAAAAGAGGGAACAGGTGCAAACTGAGATACATGAAATTGCATTTAAACATGAGAAAAAATCCATTTTTACTATGCATCCATTAAACACTGGAACAGGTTGCCCAGGGAGGTTGTGGGCTCTCTGTCTTTGGAGATGTTCTAAACCCTGACTGGCACAGCCCCGAGCAACTTGCTTTAGTTGGACCTGTTCTGAATGGGGAGGCTGGACCTCCAGAAGTCCATTCCAACTGAAACAATTATCCTGTGAATCTGTGAGACCATCCTGGGTACCTTAAAAAAACCCAACCCTAATCAGCTCTAATTTTACCTACTCAGTAGTGTACAGGGCAGCACTTCACAAATTTCTGAACTATGACCCTACCACACAAGGTAGTTTAACTCACATGAAATGTTTCCTGATGTCTCAGAGGTTTAAACAGATGATGAGAGATAGCATGTAAGAGCACCTCAGAATCTGACCCCGAGCCCATCTTCAGTGTATTCCTCCTTTGCCAGTCTTCTGTGTGACCTAGTTGGGTGAGGGGGCTTCTCTGCTGGCTCTAACAGGTATCTGCACCAGGTCTGGGCAGGGCATGGGTTCTGGTCCTCACCGAGGTTTGTATATATCTCTAGCTTAGACCTCTTAGCAATCTCCTTTCTGTGGGTACTGCAACAAGTCCTGCTGCTCTAAACCATGAAGCAAGTATTAAGAAATCCTTTAAATCTTGAGCAGCTGCTTAAAGACCTTTAGTAAACGCCTCTTTCCCTTGTTGATGTTTCCCCCTGAGTTGCCATAGCCTTTCAGGCAGGGCAGTATCTGCTCCACACAGCACAGGTAAAACCTTGCTCGTTTTACTGAGTCTCTCCCCTGCCCCAGATACGTATCCTGCATAAGCTCGAGCCTGTTGTCTTTTTTCACATTTCGCTAACTTCTGAGCAGGGAGAAAGCAAGCCCATGAGCCGTGGAGAGCCCTTAGCAGGCAGTGAGACTGAGGCAGGCTTTCAGCAGGGTGTCAGACACTTTTCAGGGCAGAGACAGTCCCTGGAATGCAGCAGAGTTCTCAGGCCTTGGGCAAGTTTAGACACATGTTGATGCATAATACAAGATGGAGCCTATCAGCTGATATCAGACTCTTCCAGTCAGTCACAGGGCTGGGTAAGCATGTATGCCATGCAAAATAGGAGGTAATGTAACTACCAAATCAGAGTAATATGGAAAGGTTGTCATTCCTGGTTGGCTGTTCCATTGTGAAGTCATTCTGTTTGGGTATGGGTGTTGAGCAGGGGGCAAGCACCACAAATAATACTGTGGCATTATTTTGGAAAAAGGAAGTGAAGGCAAAGTGGAGGGGAAAAATAAAAAACACCATCTATGGAAGCCACAATAATGCAAAACATACACTATCTAATAGGAATAACTTTAGTTTCTTCTGCATTTGTTCCATTTGTGGCCTGGGTCATTCCTGAGCAGTTCAAGTGCAGGACTGGAATCTAGGAGGCCTAGATTTTCTTCATACGTTCCCAGTTGCTAGCTCATTGCATGTCCTGAAAATGTAAGTATTTTTAAAGGGTAAGACAACTCAAAGGTGAAATGAAATAGGAGCAACATTTACATGTAGAAAACGTGACTTGCACTGACATAGAACTCTCCTGTTACCTTCCCACCTGCCCAGAGCAAGTGGTGCAAAGAATTCAGTGCCCAAGGCAGGCTTCAGGCAAACCAGGCCCTCTCCCTGGGCGGCAGGAGGTCTTTCCTCATGGCAGTCCTCTTGTGACCAGGGGCAAAGGGCGCTGCAGCTGCAGGCTTTGGGTGGAGGGACGATCAAGCCGTCCCGAAAGCGAGGGGTTACAGTGCCTGGCAATACACTTAGCCTTGGAGGAAATCCAAGGACACTGTAGCCTGGGATGGGATAGCTCCTAGGGGGCTGAGCTTTCTCCTGGAGGAGAGGGTGACGGCATGAGGACAGGCGAGGAGCATGGGTGGGTGGAGGGGATCTACAGAGCCTTGAAAGAGCTGCGGGGCTCTGGCGGTAGGCACCGGGAGCGCGGAGGGTGGCGATGGGGAAAGCGGCGGCAGGAGATGTGAAGACGCGTATGTCCGCCCCGAGGTGCAGAGGAGGCTGAACTACGGGGAGAGGTTCAAGCGTCAAATCAGGCCTCGAGCAGTGAGTAGCGGGTCCCCCGCAGATCCCCAGCGGGTACAGATGCAGCAGGGCCCGGGTACGGCGGGGATCGTGCTGCTGTTGACCCGCGGGCGCGACGGGCACCGGTTCCCGAACAGGGAAGCCTGGCCCGAGGGGCGGTGGCTCCGCCGGGGGAGGGACGGGGGGGGGGGCGGTGCCGGGCACAGGAAGCGGAAAGCGGCGGCGGCAGCGGCAGCAGCGACGGCGGCTGGCGCCCGGGGG
>VZRN01002535.1:0-97492 GCA_013397935.1 Dasyornis broadbenti | reverse complement strand
GGCTGCCGCCGGGGAAGGTGGTGGGGAGTGGCGCGGCGGCGGAGAGTCGGGTCGGTGACGGCAGAGACATGGGACGGCTACGGGAGGGAGGTGAGTCTGTCCATCTGCCCGCCTGTGCCTACGGCGACGGGCGCGGTGCGGGGGGGCAGTGCCACTGCCCCCACCACGCCCTCCCGCCGCCGGGACCCCGGTACTGGGGCGGCGGGAGCAGCAGTGTGGCAGCCTCCCGGCTCCCGTGCCTGGCCGCAGGGCCGGTGCCCGGCCGGGCGGTGCAGCCGAGAGCCCAGCTGGCTCCGGTGGTGCCCACTGCGGGGCCAGCCTGCAGCGTCCCGCTCCTCTGCCTGGCGCTTTCCGGACTGCGCGCTGCTCCCCGTGCCTGGGCGGAGGTGGAAGGCGGACGAGGGCCTCCCTCCTGCCGGCCGGGCTCTGCGGGGCTGGCGGGTCCGCGATCTCGGCATCCCGGGATAAACGCTTCGGTGCCGGTGAGGGCCGCGAGCGCTGCCTCGCCTCGCCTTGGCACCGGTGCGCTGTTCATGCGATGAGCTCCACGCTGGTGTGAATGCTCTCCTGGTGGTGCCTTGCCAACCCACGCCGTGTGAAACAAACTGCTCTGTGTCCGAGCTCATCCCGCTGGGCAGCGCGGGAGGGGGAGCAGAAGTGACGGGAATGAGAGCTGCTGCGCAATAACATAAGGGTTTTGGGATTTTATTCAGAAAATTGTTAAGGTGGTGAACTAACTGTTTATGCCAAGGGCTGAACTCTTTGAATTGCGGAATCTGTGAAAGCATAAGTGACTTTATGGCAGGGTTTTCGATCTGGCGAGGAAGGCTGGGTGATTCTATGACTGTTTGAAACAGTGGGATTTTTTTTGGCCCGGGTTTGTCTGTAATGAACTGCCCACAAGATCTTTGCAGCTATAAAGCATTAAGAAATAAAGTCATGCTGGCTGGAAGGGCAAATTAGGATGTTATGGAATATATTCTGTGATATCATTGCCTGTGAGCTCGTCCTGACTTCGAGGAAGAGAGTTGTGGAGAAGAGAGCAATGCTTCGCCACCTTTGAAAAGCTTAGTTTTGGCTATGCTTGGCTCTTTTCCTCTACTAGGGTTTGGCTGCTTAGCTGGCCGCAGCTACGAGGCCAGTGTTGGCTCTGTGATCACTTCAGTTGTTAATTTTGAAAAATAAATGTGAATAGAGTCTTGTAGAAACCCTCCTTTAGAAACGTTCCCTGTAGCTGAAATTTTGAAACAATTCCAGGCTGTGTTGGAATCAGCCAGGCAAATAAATATCCAACTGCTCACAGTCACTGACCAGCAGCTCCCAGTGGTTTCTAATGGCCTTTGGTTTCGGTTAGTAGTGGCAGTTGTTCCTGGTGGCTGTTGTCTTATGGATATGTACACCTGGAGAGGGCTTGCTGTCATTGGGAGACTGGGATACAATACTAGGAAAATGTTACCAAATGACTGTAGTTGTCCTAGAAAAACTGCATTTTGTGTTGTTGTTGCTGTTGTAGCCTGCCTTCCTTACACCCCTACCTCTTGAACTAAGGCAAAGGATGGTATCAGAAATGTGGCTTTGCTGCTACAGGGCATGTTGTCCTCTGTGGGGACTGGAGAGGCAGACCCAAGTGGACAACTGCAGTGTTCAGTTCTGTTGGTGGGAAACAGTAAGCTCATGCTTCTCCATATCTGGTAGCACCACTTGATAGAAGAAAGTGAACCCATGTGAAAACTATCTTAGAACTTATTTTCATTTCTCATTAGCCTGTACTTCAGAATTTTCTGACTTGGATCAAATTAAAAATCAGTGGTTATTTCCCCAGGGGTCAACACCTTTGCCCTTTCTCCTTGCAAGGACAGGAAGGTATTGGTCTTGTACAGATTTGAGCAGGAGGGAGATAGAGAGAGACTCCATACTATGGAGTCCCACTGTGCTGTGTACTGGAGATTTGTTCAGGGTTTGTAGGCTTCTTTTTCATTCTAAGTTTAAATAGAAAATACTGGCAGATACTCAGTGTCCTAAAGCAGCAGGTGCTCTTTCAGTAGAGAAACCTTTTGCAGTTCATAGCTTTTAATGCTAACTCAAGTATCTACATGCTATGGCTAAAAGTAAATATTGAAAGTAAGGTACAGGTGCAGCCTTCTGGGATAGGCAGAGTCAGAAGTGTCTTATGAGACTCTTTTTGCTGTTTGTTTCACTACAGCTTTGAATGTCAGTATGGAAAACTGTATTCCTGTGCCCAGTCCCAGGTGCTCTGGTGTCATGAGGATGAGGCCACAATACCTTGTACCATCCGGCGTGGCTGCGGGAGGTGCACTGGAAAGTCTGGCAGCACAGGAGAGATGTATGAGCAAGGAAGCAAAAGCTTTCACCTGTTTGACAGGATGGCACTGAGTTGTAATTTGCATGATAGTCCTGAATGCTTGCTGTGCTTCAGAAACTTGGACAGCAGAGATGGGGCTCTTGGAGTGGGCAAAGGACATCCTCCAGGGAAAGTGCTTCATGGAATGGGCCCCACGTAGAGAGCTTCCAACTTCCAGCTGTGTAACAGAAGGGCAAGAGGCTGGGGTTTACTGCTTGGAAACACTGCTTGCTTGGGTGGTGGTTTTGCCTGGGTATTTCTCTTGTCAATTGAAACAGTATTGCTGTATTTTCAGGCCTGTGTTGTTGCATGTTCAGATTAAACAGAGGATTGCTTCAATGAACCAAGTGGCTTTTGGTTCTGAAATATCCATGTCATGGACTAATGGTTTTCAGCTTTGGGGCTGGAAATTCCAGGGGATCTATGAAGTCTTTCTAAGGAGTGTCTGAGAAGCAAAAGGAAAGAGAACCTATTGCTAGAGGGCTTCAATTTGCTGACTAGTAAACCTTTTTTTTTTAGAATGGATGGCTTGCAAATTAAGAGCCACCACCATAGCGTAAAAGCCTTGGTTTATTTATATATATTGATGGCCAAAATTGACTTTATTTAATGATGTGCAAAAATAAATAAAAATATTTTGGGAAAACCTTGTTTCCCAAAGCTAGTTGGCTGTTAAAACTAAAAGTCTTGGCTCTGTGAGTAGATTAGCATGGGTGAACTTCTGTACTTACAGATCATGTTGCTGGATTGGGGCCTGCTCAGGAAATTCAAAAGCAAGAGGTTCCTGTGGCATTGCTCATAGGTCTCACTATGTCTGCAGTGGAACATAGCAAGTTACGCAACTCCTCGTTTTCCTGAAGTGAATAATGGGAATGCGCTGCAGCAGTACTGTGCAGCCAAGCCAGTGCCAGAGTTGGAAAGGCTTCCTCACTGCTCAATGTCTTTAAATTAGTTTTACTTTTGAACCCTCTGCGCGTGAGGTTCGGTGTGTTTAATTTGCAAAGCTCTTCGTTTCACTAAACGAAGGAAAAGAAGATTTCTCAGTGTGATAGCTCGTGGGCATCCATTACCCCATAGACAGCTGGTGCTGTTTAACAAGTGAGGCTGATGGCGGTTGGAGCCAAATTGTGCACACATCCTCATGGACACTTGTGGCTGCTTGTGCTCCAGATGGCACTTCCAAATACATAAAACTTCATCAACTGACTGGTAAATCAACTCTTAATTGATTGCAAGTTTTAAATAGAGTACGATTGAAACTATACAAAGATTTCAAAGATGAGCTGCTCTGGAGTTATTTGCCTCAACTTCGTGGGGAAAATCCATCAGGAAAGCATGGGATGTAAAAGAGAGCTGTTGTTTGCGTTTACCCTCTTTGATTTAAAGATGTAACTTGCTCTTTTAAATTTCTCTTGGGCTGGGAGCCAAACTGCGCTCCCTTGAAGACGATCACAAAGCAAACTTCATTGGAAATGGCACTGGGCTTCCAGCATGGAAAACAGCAATTCAAAAGAACTCTTTCTGAGATTTATGAGCATATGAAAAGAGGGAGTTACAATGAGTTGTGTAGCTGCGTAGAAACTGTAATTACAGTGATCTCTGCAGCATTCAGGGGTAACTACATTTCTTCACTGTCATGGAGGATGCAGCAGTCCTCTTTGCCAGGACGGGGTTCCAAAATTTACTTTGAGGTGGCCTTACAATTGTTTTCCATCTAGTACTTGGCTTCTTTCTGTAATCAGTGAGTAAGGGAAAGGCAAAGTGAGAGTGCTGGCCCTACTGGGAGCAAAGTTCTGGGTGTATAGTTTATACAATTGTTGTGATGGCACAGAGGAGGCATTCCCATCTCTAGCTGTTCACTTGCGCTGTTATTCACCCTGATGTTGGTTTTGATGTTTTGTGCTGTGCTGTGAACTAGGTCACGGAAAAGATTCAAGACAAAAGCATGGCAGGGGGGAGAAAAGGGATTTTTTGTTTTGTTTTCCAGCAGTGCTGTTTGCTTGCTGAGAATTGTGTTGACACAACCGAGAGTGGTGAACCGTGGTGCAGAGGTGGAAGCTACTTACACCAACTTTCTTGTCAACGCTGAAATACAGTGCAACTGTACCCTCAGGCCAAAAGAGCTTTTTTTCACTCAGGGCCAGAAGCTCTGCAAACAGACCATGCCTTCAGCGGAGCCCTGCAAGATGTAATGATCTTTTGTGAAGCCATTTCAATTGGCTACATTGGACTCTGAATTCATGCATTTGTTGTGAAGGGATGAGGCCCCAAATGATGGGGCTGCTGCTTTAGGCAGAACAGTTGTCCTTGCCCAGAGGGGAAGGGTAGGAATCATCAATAACAGTGATTTAGTAGTGGAGGTGTGTAAAGACTGTGTTTAGTTTGGATATGGTGTTGTGAAGGACACACGTACAGCTTGTCTTCTCTAGCTCTGCTCAGGCTCTAGTGGTGGGCACTGTTGGGGTGGTGGCTAATCCAGGGTTGTCTTCTCTCTATGCCATTGAAAGAGCTCAAACCCAGAAGTGTAGCTTAGCATGTTAGTTGTCTTTTGGTCCCATCCTTACCTCTTCCACAGTGGTTTCAGAAGCTTTTCTGGGGTAAGGCTGCTCTGCCTTGCAGCTGTGGAATAGACCAGGAGTTGGATAACCTGCTTGGCTTGACTGTGAGGAGTGTGTGTTTGAACTGTTCTCCTCCCTCCTTGAATGGGAGTGGTGTCTAACTAGCAATCCAGGCTACCCTTTGTTGGGCAAATCTAGGAAGCCTTCTTGACAATCAGCCTCGATAGGGTACCAGGCAAAGCCAGAGGTCTTCTGCTTTTTCCAGCTGAGGTTGGGCAGGTAAATTTTGTTCCTGACAGCCCTTTAAGTGCCTTGACAGGAAGATCTGTTTAGCCACTGGTGTGCTCTGAAGTTGGCGCAAGGAGGAGATGCAGAGTACTCAACTTCATCGTAGAATCATTTAGGTTGGAAAATACTTCTAAGATTACTGCTTTTGATCGTGATCCAGAAGACTTGATGTTTTTTGGGGGCCGCCTTGTTGACTTTTCACAGAGCTGTGTCAAAACCGTTGCTCTTGCTTACACAGAAAAGGAAAGTTGGCATGATCCAGCCTGCCCTGACGTTCCTGTGTTGGTCTTTTCATGACTTTGCCTTTTCTGCCTGGTGCCCAGCTCTGCCTTGCTTCCATCAAATGGGCACTGCTTGTTCGTGGTTCCTGCCCAGGCAGCCTGTGCATTTCCATAGCAGCCTCTACCTGCAGAAGTATTCCCAGGTGCTTTCAGAGAAGTGTGATCCTGTGTTGGTGGGATGGGAGGGGTCAAAAGAGGAGCTCTATTCCCAGTCCATGTTTCAGCTCTGGTTCTTTTACCTGGGATTTGGGGGAAAATTATTTTATGTGGTTAGAGGAAAAGGGTGAGAGTTTTTACTTTCCTAGAGGGCTAGGAAAAATACGTAACCCTTACTGATGTATGCCAGCAGCTCTCCTTGCTTTTCCTATCCCTATAATGCAGTGGTATGTATCTGTGAAGGTAGTGGTTATTCTCAAAGGGACTCCAGTAATATCTCCAGCCGTGGTTTAAGACTGTAATACTTGTCACCTTTTGTTCAGCTGAGGGTATTTCTGGTCTGTGGTGCCTAATGACTGTAAAGTCCTGTGTAGCCATCTCCTCGTAGTGCTTTTGAATGTAGGGGGATCGTGCCCTCACCCCCATTTATCAGAGGAAGACAAACACAGAGGAAGGATTTTTCTGTGGTTGCCTAGCAGGACAGTAGAGGTAAAAATCAGCTTTAATGAGTCACAGGCTATTGCTGGAGCCATAAGCTACAGGCTGTGTGCAAATCTAGGGAGTTAACGAGTGTTAACATCACATCCTAGGCTGGGGGATTTTTACTCTTGTTACAGTAATGATGCCATTTTCCAAACTGTGCTGTGCCTTGGCTTTATATTTTACTGTGTTTAAATCCATCCTCATTCCTCTCCTTCTGAATCTGGGCCTTACAATCCCGTCCTTATTTGTCCTTTCTGTATTATCCGATGCCTTTAAGTTTTCTTGAGGCATAATATGCCCTTAGAGCTTGGGCATCCTATACGCAAAAGGTCCCCACGCCTTTCTGCTTTCTAAGAGCCCTGGAAAGCCCAAGTGTTGTGCAAATACCTGCAGCTCTGGATGCAGTGGGGGTGCTTCTTTACTTCGTTGCAGATTGTACCACCAGCCAAGGAGCCCTGTGGGGGGAAGAGGCTTTGTGCTTTGGTACAGTTTGCATGTGGTAGAGCTCTCTGCTCTGTATTGAGCTTTTCTGGAGGTGTGAGTGGAGGAATCTTATGGCTGGCAAGAATAGTTGGCCAAAGTGCGATTTCTATTGTTGTCCCTCTGTCTTTGGGGAAGAAGAGGGCTGAAAGCAGTGGTTGTCTGTTTTATTGATAACAGCTTTGAAACTGCTGTGAGCAGAAAATAATGGAGGGGTCTAATTTAATTTTGAAGTGGTCTTTTGCCCACTCTGAAAGCACAGCATGGCTTTAGTCCTGTGTTGGCTGGAGGCAGTTGCCTGGGCAGAAGGCACGTGGGAGTGCTCCTGTGTGCCAAGGGAGTGCTGGGCTGTGCCAAGATACTTCTGTCCATAGCTGCCACCCTTCCCTCTTCTCTATTTGCATGCACTTCCCCAAACTGGTGATTAACTCCTTAACTCCCCTCCTTTCCGTTTTCTTCTCGCCTAGTGCAGGATGTGGGTTTGGAAAGTGGGATGGTGTCTACCCTTCCTTCCCACAGGGTTCGGGGGTTTTGACATGTTACTGTTGTGAACTGTTCTGATGTTGCCCTGCTCCTGTTCCAAAAAACACGAGCCTCTTCTGCCCTTTACAGATGTGATTTAGGCTACTGTTCCAAATGGAAGTACTTTGTAAGAAGTGTTGGCCCATATAAGCTAGATGTGATCTCTAATCAACTCTCCCCAGTGTTATTAGTGTGTGTATATATAGAGATGATTTTTAATAAAATGGATTTCTTTGAGGCCCAAATTAGCTTCTGGAGGCAAAGGTTACAAAGAGAAGGAGGTGTTCCTAGTGCCATTGATTGTATAGTAACTAATGCCTGTATAATGGGCGCACCTTGCAGTTGTGAAAACAAAGCAGGTTCAGACATGGTGGGCTGATTCTCTCCAGCATTTCTCCTCGGAAAGTTGCCCTCACCCCTCCTCCTTCCCCCTGTAAATAGGCTATAGTGCTGCTGTTTTGAGTCCGGGGTTATTTGTGCTTTGTGTCACACAGGACAAGAGAAGTGGTGTCAAAGCCGAGCCTGGTCCTTTTTCTGTGGGTGATTTTTGGTATCTAAGGATGCTGTGCCTTCTCCAAGTCACTATCTTTACCAGGTTACCTAGATTGTCTATTCCAGATTTTTAGATGAATGGGCTAGACTCTGCAAAACAGATGCATTGAGTTGATTTAAAGCTCTTCAAATGCATATATTTCACTAGATCAGAAGGAGAGGTATTGACCTGGGCAGGCTTGATGAGTGGTGATATGTGGCCAGAGTGAGGGAATTCCTGCAGTAGGAATGATGTCTTGCTTTGCTGAGAGTGCACTTCCATGCCTCTTTCTCCTTTCTTAGGTCGATCGTGAGAAGCCAAGCACCCTCCCTCCCCTCCCCTCTGATCAAATTCCTTTTAAGTGAAGCTCACACAATCTCTGAGGACCAGATCTCACCGATGACTGGGAAGCAAAGAGTACCCAGGAAAGCACTTTTACTACGGACTCCACCTCAGGAGCACCAGGAACTCATCTTCTAAATAAAATCTGTGCCCTTTCTGTGCAGACCTGATGTCTGCTGCAATGGATACAGAATCAACGTATTCGGGATACTCCCACTACTCAGGTCACTCCAAAAAAGCTCACAGACAAGGGTAAGGAAGTGTTTATTTTTAATTACTTACTGCTCTAAGTTAGGACATGTCTTATGGGAAAAAAACCTGTAAGCCAGAATAGTCAGTGGGCCCACGTCTCTGGAGCAGATACATGTGGAGAGTCCTCACGGGGAGCACAGTGAGGAGACTTGAAGCTGCTAATTCAGTGATATTCTACCTATTGGATGCATGCTGAGGTTACGTGTGGCCAAAAAGATTGGGATAGTGCCAGCAGAAAGAAAAGATCACCTAACTCCCCCCTTAAAGTGTGAGGGATGAGTGCACTATCTGGGGGAGAAGACATGTTAGACTCTTGAACTGATAACTGCTTGTTCTCTTCTGATGCCATTTCTTTATTCTGTAATAATAAGGTTTACTGCCTCTCCCCACCCTCCTCCAGGCTACTCTGTTAATGGTGTGCTGGGGTGTTTTTAAATAGAATTTGAGTGCTACTTGAGTCGGCAACAAGTCCTTTATCAGCATTGATTGGATTAGAAGTCAGGCTTTTCTGAGCTTGAATAGCAAGTCCTCTCTGTTGTGGTAGTTCAACAGCCTGAAAACCCATCTGTTCTGAAACTTCTGATTATTTGGAAACATTTTCTTTTTTTTTTTCTTTTCTGCATCATCCTTAGTTTGACATATAAAATGTGTGCCGCTTGGTGTTGGCAACTGATTACTGAGCTGGTCCAAAATAATTTTGCAATTCGAAAGTAATTATCCTGTGGGGTTGGAAAAAGAATTCTTCCATGAAGTATCTTTGCTCACAGTCCAGTTACTGAGTAAAACATCTCGTTTGCCTTTTTTCCCTTCTTTAGCATCCAACCCCCAATACAGGTTGCCCTTTTAAACTTAGAATGCTGTGTGGAGAGATGTCTTCAGAGTTCTGAAAACAACATAAAAATCCTAGAGCCCTTAAACTGGAAAAATTGTTGTCCCATGAAACCTTTGGGCTTTGGTAATTTCAAGAGAGAGGCAGAGCTGGATTACTCATGAAGTTTAAGCCAGTCCCTGAGCACAGTGAGGGTTTCCATTGCAAAGGCTGCTTTCCTGTCCATGTGGGAAGGGGGAGGAAAACATTGGTGAGCAGATTGGTAGGGCTTAATTCATCTTGAGACTTTCTCAGATGAGAAGCTGTGAGGTCTGCAAGGGTACTCTGGAAATAAAGACTGGCCTTGTACCCTTGATGTTCTTGCTTTCTTTGTGAGAGGTTAACTTGAGGTTACTAACCAGTGGAAATAAACTTCACCAATTGTCCTACAGTGTTAAGGTCAGAGATGACAAGACTCTGCTTTGCAGGAACTAAAGCTGTATTGATTAATTTCTTGTATTAACTATGCATGTCCCTGGAAGACACTTCATTGTAGGTGGAGAACTGTGTAGACCAGTAAATCCCAAATGGAATTGCCAGTTGTTTAGAGAATGCAGGCTTCCTTTCAAGCACAGTGCTGATGGAAGCTGTTTTAAGAGAACATGAGGTGATTGGCATGGATCCCTGTCCTCCCCTCTCCTATCACTGCAGGGGTGGTCTGTCCCAGCCTACAAGCTGTTGGCTTCTCTGGGCAAGGTCCCTTTCTACCTCCTCCAGTGCTTGTTTTGTCACAGCCTGAGTCTGTGTTGATCAAGAGATGGACAAGCTTGAGTGATCTAATGCATAGGGCACCTGTTGCAGGTAGAGGTGCAGCACATTTTGGACCTTGCTCTGGAAAGTAACTGTCAACATTGTTCTCTTCTTCCTCTGTTTGAAAAAGGAGCCGGGACAGACACAAATCTCCCCGAAGCAAAGACGGCAGTCGGTCTGAGAAGTCTGTCACTATCCAGACACCTCCTGCAGAGCCGCTGCTTGGGAATGATGCCTCTCGGGCGGAGGAGGGCCAGGTAAGGACGGTGTGAAAACAAACATGGAGTGTAGAACAGAGCATGTGACTTAATGGCTCATGAGTAGGAAGAGAATTGCTTGCATGCTGTTTAGTTAAGAATCATGATTTATGGGTACCCTTTATCCATGCATCCAGCCAAGGTCTCAATCACTTCTGTCTCGTTCTGAGATCATTATTTTTGACAACACCAGTGTGGATGTGACAACTCCTTGGGCACTAATTTGGCTCTTTCTCTGCAATGTCATCTGCCAAGCTCTATAGAAACATCTGTTTCCAGCATCTCACTATGCATTATTCAGGTCAACCCTTTCACCTGTATGTGTGTTTTAGTTTTTAAGCAGAATTTGCTCCAGGTAATCATGTAACGTACAATAGAACCAGGATTCCATTAGAGAAAGGAGTCAAGAGATGTAAAACTCGTGTGAAATAGAAGGAGAGTGAACTCAGAGAAGGCTAGTAAGTTAACAATGGGTTAAGTAAAAACTGGAATAATGCTGCATTTGGATTGTACCTAAGATGGATCCAGTGCTCTCTCTGTTCTAGCAGGTGATGTGATGGTGCATGTTCATTTTCAAAGAACGGCTGATGCTGCAAGACATAGAATGTAGGATGCTTCAGTACCTCCTGGGCTGGATTTGGGGTTTGTTAGTCCTTGGCTGGGGGATTCCATTTCTGTCTTTAAAAAAAAAAAAATAAAAACCACTGTCCACTTTCCAGCTGAACTGTGTATGGTGATGCTTGTAACAGTATTTGTGTAGCTACTGGTGTGCTCATTTCATGTCCTGTAATTTGCTATTTTGTAATCAGATGCTTGTTTTCATGAGTCCCAGCTATTTCTTTAAATAGTTCTAAAGGTGCTAGTGAATTCATTAGTCCTTGTTTTCATGCAGACGTCGTCAGTTAAAGCTAAAGCTAAATAAGTTGATGTGTGAGCCAGACTTTTCTCTTGGGGAGCAGACTGTCCTCAGTTAGGTTCAACAATCATGTACACTAGAGATTTAGCCTCATATTTCGTCTCCTGTGAGGAAAGGCTGAGAGAGGTGGGGTTGTTCAGCCTGGAGAAGAGAAGGCTCTGAGGTGACCTTATTTTGTGACCTTTCAGTATCTGAAAGGAGGCTACAAGAGAGCCAGAGAGGGACTTTTTACAAGGGCACATAGTGATAGAACAAGGGGGAATGGCTTTAAACTGAAAGAGAGTAGGTGTAGACTGGATATTAGGAAGAAGTTAGTTGCTGTGAGGGTGGTGAGGCACTGGAACAGGTTGCTCAGAGAGGTTGTGAGTGCCCCATCCCTGGAAGTGTTCAAGACCAAGTTGGATGGGGCTTTGAGCAACGTAATCTGGTGGAAGGTGTCCCTGCCCGTGGCAGGAGGGTTGCAACTGGGTGATCTTTAAAGTTCCTTTTAACTCAAAGCATTCTCTGAGTCTGTGGTTTCCATCTAATTGCACATTTTTTTGCATTAGGCCATAGTCCGTTTTTCAAAGTGGAAAGAGGTGTAAAGAGTAGACTGTCACTAGAGTTGCCTGTTGTCTTCTGGGGTAGAGCCTTAAGCTGCTCTGGTGTTCCTGTCCCTTCTCTTTTCTGCACAATTTTGCAGCTCATCAAATGGAGGAAACTATGCAGAACTTTTAATGCACTATTTATGAATAGACATACAATAGTTGAAATGCTTAAATTGCTTTACTGGAGATGCTGTTAAAGAGGGAAATGTGGTAGGAATACGCTGCCTTTCAGGACGTACTACAATGCAGATATCTCTTCGGGGACCTCTGCTTTGGTGAGAAGTGACTCAAAAAAACCCTCATATTAATTCAATATGCTGACTGTTTGTGGCTGGTCTGTCTCAAAACCCTACTGCTCTAGGCATGGGAGGTATTCATGTCTTGGAGTGCATTAGAAGTTAAATCCCTGGAGCTGGGAGTTGTTCAAAGTAGTTGTGCTGCCTCAGTTTACTCCTTTCCCAAAGATTCTTTCCTCTAGCTCTTAAAAATAAATGAATAAAGGTTTAAAATTATGCCTGTCTCTTTAAAATAGATTGTTTTGGTGAGCATGTGCTGTTGAGGGAAGTTGTAAATCCTATTAATGATCCAGGCTGCAGGAAGATATTCTCAGGAAGAAAAGCAAAAGTGTGGTTCTGAATGAGCATTGCAGCTACAAAGGTGTCAGATGCCAAGCAGCAGAGCACACGCATTGCCACTCTTTGGCGTGCATTTATGGGAAGCATCAGGAGCCTTGATGTGCATGAGTCACTCCAGCAGCAGCTGTGAGTCAAATCCATACATGTCAGTGTAACTCTTTGGCTGTGCCAGCACCTGGAAGGAGCAATTGGAGGCATTGCTGCATGGAGAACCAATGCAGACCTTCTCTGATGTTTGTTAGGGAAGAAATGAGACTTTCAGAACATGTAATGTAATCTGAAACTTGCCTGTATGGTGACTGTATTTCAGGTAAGCCTCTTTGTGAATAAGTGACTTCTGACAATGGCCTGGATTGTAACACCAGAGCTACTTGGCAATCTAGGATCCTCTAAACTTAAAAGCCCCATATCTGAAAATATCCTCTATGTTCACCTGTAATGTGTTGGTTTAACTAAACTTTTATTAGATTGTCAGCTACTGAAGGCAGTGCTGTTGTAGAGGAGAATAAAAGACAATGAAGTGGAGGAACTTGCTGGAGGTGTGGTTGCTTCTGTTACGGATGGAAAAATAATGTGTGAACATGTTTTTGATTGTGTAACAACAACAACTGGCTTGAAATACTGAAATGAAAATTTCCCTTCCAGGTGCTTTTGTGGTGCAGTTGCACTGCAGAATTTGTGGGCTGGAAGAATGCTAGTCCTTGCCCTGGACATGGGAACTGGTGATTACTACAGTTTCCAAGACTTATGTCATATTACTCGTTAAATGTGCTGGAAGAAGAACCTCTGGGGGTACAGTGAGTGGCACAGCAAGCTGAGCTACCTGCTCTACAGTTACGGGCTTTTAGCAGCTAATGTTTATAGTCACTGGTTTGGACAAGTTGCTGTTATTTCCAAGCCTTTGCTAATTGTCAGGGTTGATTATTCATGATGGTGAAGGTGTTGCTTTTGCTATATATTTTTTCTGGGACTTAAGGCTGTCATAGCAATCTTTCCAGGCAAGAAACATAGAACATCTGGAAGGAATAGCCTGATTGTTTCAATGTTATTTCTGTTTATCTCTTCCTGCTTCAGGATGACAACTGGGGTGAGACCACGACAGCAATCACAGGCACCTCTGAGCACAGTATTTCCCAGGAGGACATTGCCCGGATCAGTAAGGATCTGGAAGACAGCGTGGGGTTGGACTGCAAACGTTACCTGGGCTTAACAGTGGCAGCTGTTCTCGGACTCCTAGTCTTCCTTACCCCCATTGCCTTCATTCTGTTACCGCAGATCCTGTGGCGAGATGATCTGGAGCCATGTGGTACTGTCTGTGAGGGACTGTTCATCTCTGTGGCGTTTAAACTCCTCATTCTCCTGATTGGGACCTGGGCTCTTTTCTTCCGCCAACCCAAGGCAGATCTCCCAAGGGTGTTTGTGTTTCGGGCCCTTCTGCTGGTCCTCATATTCCTCTTTGTGTTTTCCTACTGGCTCTTTTACGGCGTTCGCATTTTGGACTCGAAGGACACCAACTACCAAGGGATAGTGCAGTACGCAGTGTCTCTGGTGGATGCCCTGCTCTTCATCCACTACCTGGCCATCGTGCTGCTGGAGCTGCGGCAGCTGCACCCCGTGTTCACCGTCAAGGTGGTTCGCTCCACGGACGGAGAGTCGCGCTACTACAGCTTGGGACACCTGAGGTGGGTACAAGCCCTTGGAGTCCTTATCTATCCGGTGTAGATCAGTGTGGCTCTGCTGTGGCATGAAGCATCAGCTGCTTTTTGAGTATGTGATATTGCTGGTTCCTGAATCTTCCCCAGAGGAATCCTAGAGGCCCTCCAAAGTTATCAAACTGAACCTCTCTGCCCCCTCTCTGAGTATGGGAGAGGCTGACCCTGCCTCAGAGGAGTCCTGTGCATTTCAGTAAATGAAAAGCCAAAGTCACAACTTTGGGATGGTCATTAGGTGATGCCTGATGAGATCTTTAAGATCCTTTTCTGGGCTTCATGCCCTGTCTCCTTACTGGGGGAAAACGGAGAATCCTCCTTATGTAGCTGGGGCTGGCTTGTGTGATTTGTTTATAAGGGCCAGGTACCGCTTTGAGAGCATCAGACTCCTGACAGCAGGGCAGACTGTGTGGCAGGGGCTGACGGTTTTGTAGCATGATGCTCTTTTTGCCATTAGGTATGGATCAGTTTGCAGAGTTGGGTGTATCTGGGAGCTGTAGGTATGACACATGCATGCTGCTTCCACCTTCCTGCTGACTTTAGTGCTTCCCTCAGCAATGGTTCAGAAATGGACAGGTGTCTGAATTGCCTTAGTTCCTGTGTCCTGCGAAGCTCTCCAGAAATCCCTTAGTTCCTGTGTCCTGTGAAGCTAGCAGCTGAGCTTTGGAGATGATTCTCCAGGCTGAATGTGCACTTAAACATCTGTTCAGTTTATCCGGTCCAGATCCCAATGACATGTGTATCTGTGGAAGATGAAGAGATTAGCATCTGCTGGTTTAAGTGGATATAGGAACAGTCTCCTGCAGCCGTTAGCTTAGTAATGGAATTGCTTTGAAGCAAGTTTAGTGGTTGAAGCGCTCAAGTCTGGGAGTTTTCTCCTGGATGTTTTTTCTGGCTTAACAGAAGAACTCGAGGCCTGTTGGGTGAACTAGGTCTGGACTCTGCTTTGTTTTCCTTCTCTGTAAAATGTGAAGGGGAGAACCCCTCTTCTGTAATGGAAGTGCACCCATTGACTTAATGTCTCTCTCAGCATTTCAAAAAATGAACTAATATCTGTTGGTTTTCTTGTGAAATCTTTTTTTTTAAACTTAATTGCTCTGTGGTCAATGATCCAGCATAGCCCATAGGAGGAAAGAGATGGAAAAATGACTACCAAAGATTCCCTGTGCTACAGAATTGTACCTTGAGGTGTGATGAGGCAGTTCAATCATAAGTGAATTCTGCAGAGAAAGTTTGATACAAGTCTGTATTTACCCATATATACACACACAGCATGTGGATTTGGTTTGCGAGAGTTTGCTTGGTGGTAGATTGTGGTTTTGTGTTCAGAGGAATTGGGAACCTTCACCTGCCAAAGTCTGCATGTCTAAATTGCTATTGAAGGCAAAGAATTTATTTGAGAATCAATGCCTAAATATTTAATAGTGCATTTGTTAGAAACAGTGTTTTCTCCAATTCTTTCTTTGCAGCAGAGTTTTGAAATGCCTTGGGTGATGCTAAAGCAGCAAAGAGTTGTAAAACCTAGGGTGAAATCTGAGAGATGTGAAAACTCGTAACTTCTCATTTGTTGGCAAGCTGATTTCAGTTTTGCTTGGTATATTGAATCCAAGCCCTGCAGCACATAGATGCTGCAGTGTCCTGTGTTACAGAAGAGTCTCATCAAGTGTGTCTGATAATGCTAAACTAGTGTTGCTTTTTCCTTAGTTTGACAGATGAGTATAATGTGACATGTCTTTCGAAACTTGTGTGTCTTTCCGTATCTACTGCTGCAAAGGTAAAACTGTAGGCTTGATCAGGGGTCAGGTGTCTCCCAGCTAAGGAAGAGTTTACCATCTCTGTGTTTTAGTTGTGTGTAAATGGTAAGAGCTTCTGATCTTGATAAAGAGTGCGGCCCCAATGTGGCAAACTGTAAAAAGTGAATGTAGTTAATACCTGGCTTAGGATTGTGAGATGTTTGTGAAACATGAAAAAAAAAAAGATAACTTTTGATCATCTTCACAGCATAATTTTGCAGAGTTTCATGAAGGTCTTGTCATGCTTGGTGGTGAGATACAGGTCAGAGTCACAAGGTGCTGTCTTCTGTCTCTGGTTGACTCTCTTGCTGAGGCTTGGGGCTGGAATGGTCTGTTGATGAGAAAATGTGAAGACATGCAAGGACAGTCTAGATTTTAGGAAGACTGGAGAAGTAGCCTTGTGGATGTGCTGGAGAGGTGGTTCTAACTATGGTGGAGTAGGCATGTAGCACTTGCTGCTGTCTTTGGGATCTGTTTGCCACTATGCATGCTTGCCTTATCCCAGTACTTTTAAAGGGGTCTTGGAGAGGTTCTGAGCTGCCACCTGGAAGGAGGCAGCATGTAACAGGTATAGCAATCTGACTGTCTCCTGAAATCAAAACCTTTTGTCTCTTCATGCTCTCAAATATTTTAAAAGTTTTGATCGCAAACAATCCGTGGAGTCTGTCTTCCTCAGCAGTCTAATGTGCTCTTGAGAAGCTGGTGGTGAGAAGGGTCTTGAGACATCTTACATTGTTCATTGTTACTTCTTGGAGTAGCTCTTTTTTTTTTCTTTTTTTTTTTTCTTCACAGAAAAATTGTTGCTATCACCCTTTTTAATCCAAGATGGAAGCTTTCCAATTATAGGTATTTTCTGGTGAGGCAGAGAGAGCTGCTATGTAAGCATGAGAACATGTTTTCTGGGGGAGAATGGAAGAAAACGATAGCTCAGCCACCCTTCTGGCAAACCATGTTTTTGCGAGGGAGGGTACAGACAGGATATTCCATCCTCCTTGGCTCCAAATGCAGTAAAGAAGTTGAAAGTGCTGAGTTAGGTATTCCACTCCACCCCTGAGAGCCCTAGGTCTAGGACGGTAAGCATATTTGGGAGTAGTTCCCCAAATTCATATTAAAATCAGCCTATTAATAGGCTGGCTTGGTCCCACCCCCAGCACTTTGGCTGTAACTTTTCTTCTGGAAGACTTGATTGCCAAAACGAACGTTCCCTTTGGCATTGATTCAGGAGCTTGGAGGGGGGAGGTAAATGTTAAATGTTAAATAGGAGTCTCAGTGTGGTGCCAAATCTCAGCTCACTGACTGCTCTGCTGCTCCTGGTAGGAAGGGTTACCACGCAGGGCGAGTGCTTTCTGGTTGTATGTATGGGTGAAGAGCAGGAAGCAGCAGAGATGTAGGAAAGGTCAAGCCTGGGAAAATGTGAGAGGTTGGGTGGGAATGCTGGTGAGACTTTGAAAGCAACAACGAAAGGAAACAAAGGTGAGGGAGTGCAAGAGTAGATAACTTTTCTGTTGAAAGGCTGATGCTTTTGCGAGGGAAGGCTTGGATTTGCAACTGAGGCTTTGGTTTGTCCCTGTAGATAGGGATGCTGATGACACCTGTCATCCACAGTTCAATACTATCTTTATGGCTCAGAAACTGTGTAAGACGGAACTTGTTGGAGAAGCCCCTCCTTTTCTGTAGTTAGGGTGCTAAATATATTGCCTTCCTCTCTGGTGAATACTCTTTCCCCACCCTGGAGCTTTGCTAGTCTAGACAGTTCAAGAAAATGAATGGCTTGTAATACATGTGGTAATTACTGATCTTTCACATAGACTGAATGCTGGGCTGCGGTATAGTCTTGGTTTTCTGAGGTTAGAAATATTTGAAAGTGGGTGCATCTCCCTTTTGCTCCTCCTTGCAACAGGTATATGAGGAGCGGGGCTGTGATAGTTCATCTTGTGTTGGGCTGTTGAAAGTAGTGGGAGTTTCAGTCTTCTTTTCTGTCTGTCATGGTTTAACCCCAGCTGGCAAGTAAGTACCACACAGCCCCTCATTCACTCCTCCCCACCTCACTCTGTAGGATGGGGATTAGAATCAGAAAAAATGCAAAATCTGTGTGTTGAGGTAAGAACAGTTCAATATTTTAAGTAATGGATAATACAATACTAATTGCAATAACAGCAAGAATAGTAATTGTAATGAAGAGGTGAGAGAGAGGGAAATAAAACCTAAGAAAGGCAACTGATGCTCAATACAGTTGCTCTCCACCCACTGACGGATGCCCAGCCCATTCCCAAGCAGTAATTGGTGGCTTCTGGCTAGCTGTCCTCAGTTGATACACTGAGGTATGTTGATGTTCTGTGGTATGGAATATCCCTTTGGCCGGTTTGGGTCAGCTGTCCTGGCTGTGCTCCCTCCCAGCTTCTTGTGCAACTCCTCACTGAATGGCAGAGCATGGGAAACTGAAAAGTCCTTGACTTAGGGTAAGCAGTACTCAGCAACAACCCAAACATCCATGTACTAGGAAGAAAAGTAATGCAATCCCAGAGAAAACTAGGACACTGTCCTTTCTGATGTGGACTTGCCTTTATGAACCAGCTGGTGGGCAAGCCTCTGAACACATTTGGAATCACGGTTCAAGTTTTGCAGATGGCTGTGAGCTGGTCAGTGTTCTCCTGTCACTCTAATCAAGAGAAGCTTAGTACTCCGAAATAGCAGTTCTGTATGGTAAAAGCACGCTTGAACATTCCCTGTACTCCTGTTACCCATCTCCATTTACATGGATATTTGCTGAACTGGTTGAAAAATTCAGGAAGGGAACAGCTACTCATCAAAACAACTACCTGTCTCTAAAAGCCTGTACCTTCCCTGCAGGAATTATCAATACCTTATTGAGAGACCTGGTGGCTTTCACACACTCACAGAAGAAAGTAGATGCAGACATGTTCTGTGGAAGGGGAGTACATTCAGCCTGTCTCCCAGCTGCTTTGGGTGTTTGTTGGACCTGTTGCTTATCAAGCTGATCTCTAGGTTGTCAGTATTTACTGATTAATCTGACGAGTCCTCTCTCATCAAGTATCCCTTGGTGCTGCTGGTACTTGGTTCACTACTGAGGGAGTGTTTGGAGGTCTAAGGAGTGGGAGTAGGCTTTTCCATATTCCAGCCTGCATTTGTAAGCTTTGACATCTGATCTTGTTGCTCACACTTGCCTCCCCATATCAAGGGTGAATTTTTTCCTAATGAAGAGCATGTCAGCATTTGAACTGTAGAGAATGCTCTTGTCTGGAGTTGTGCTAACACTTACGCTGTTCTAAAATCTTTCTGCTCCTCAAAAGGAAAGCTTGCATGGAATATAGACACCTTGGTTTCTGTTTCTAGCATGGTTGTAACCATTGGTTTAGGCAGCTGGATCTCTTCCCTGAGCTGCTGAAATCTTGCTGGTTTCTAGTGAAGGAATTTCATAATGTGTGTCTAATTGCATTGTTCATTCATGGTGTGACTGATCCCACACATACACTTCTGGGATATTTTTGTTTCCAGTAGTTAGTCAGGACTGTGACTGCAGAACAAGCATTGTTGCACCATAGTGCAGTGGTTACCTGCTGAGCTAAATCCTGCTGGAGACATTCCAGGCTTCTCCTGCTCCCCTATGTGCAATTAGATTGTTCTGTGTTCCCAGGGACTTGAGGAATCACTATTGACTCTCCTTTCTCCTTGGGGTTTCTTCAGCCTCACCATCTTTTGTAGTGATGCACACCGATGAAGGAGATTGAGCTGATGAGTTTTTACCTTGTTGTGTAGCAAAACATATTATTAACTGTCCTGCTTTGATTGCAGGAACTTGCTAGAACAGTGTGTTCCACAGACTTTGCAGACCAGTTCTGTTGCTGGAGCCTCCAGCCTGTGTGAAATAAGCCGCCTCCTTGAATACATTTTCCCTTTCTTGAAATCTGTACAAGGCATCCTGATGCCCATTTGTGTTTCTCCCGCCCATCACAAGTGTGATGAGCACCACAATTGATCACTCTCCCCTCCCAGTAAGTTCTGGGATAGCCTGCTAAATGGGTGTGAATTGCATCTGCATGTGTGAAGCTCCTGGGGAAACTGAGGGGTCTCCTCCAGAGCAACTTCTTTAGCACTGAGAGGTGTCAGACTTGTGACCCCCAACCCAGGGTCTCTCTGGCAGCACTTCACAAAACTGAGCATTTACAACCACTATTTTGCAACTCGTCATCTCTGCAACTTCTTGCAACTCATCTGGGTTGCTTTTTCATGCTCCCATTCTTGAGCTTCCTGAACTCTGTGTTCACAGTGGACAGTTGAGCATTAGCACCTTTCAACCACCCCACACCGTGGAGTGGTCATGGAGTAGGGAAGAAAGCTCTGGCTTGTGGACGAGCTAATAATGCCTTATATGGGAAGAGACTTTCAACCACATTCTTAACCATTTTTAGTCACAGGCCATACCTTTCCCCCCTGCCTGTGTCTGCTGCCTTGCCTCTGGAGGATGGTGCTGCAGAGATATGATTGCTTTAGCCAGGAGGGTATTTGTGGAATTGCAGAAGTGAATTTTCCAGTAGCCTCTAAAAAAAAGAAAAAAAATGCTGTTCCCTGCTGAATAGGGAGCAGTCTCCTTTGATGTTCCAGAAGAGTTATGGGAATGGTGCCTTGTTCTGTTTTACAAGGGTCTGTTTGGTGGTGCAAGGGGTGCGTTGCCAGTAAAGTTCAGCTAGGACTTATGACATGGTCAGAGCAGCACCTCATTAAGAGGCTGCTTGTTCCTGATAGAAGTGAACAGCAAGCTCCAGGGATGCCATGTACTCCTCATTAGAGGTGAGGGGAAGGTCTAGGATGGACCATAAGTATCTGACCACATGCATGACTTGTCTGGGAGTTTCTGATGTGGTGAAGTCTGTCTCCAAAGCCTGGGAGGACTGTGCTTCTCTGAAAGGAGCATGTTTTCCTAGCCTCTTAGTTTCTGCATACACTTTCCAGATTTTACATATGGAGCTACTTCTCTCTTTGATAAAGAGATGAGAGCTTGGGGAACTAAAGTGCCTACATCTTTCTTCCCTTTTCTCCTCCCTTTCTTGATCCTGATCTCTGATCACCCCTAGCACCCCATGTGCACACACCGCCTGTCCCCTCTTCCTTACCAGGAGGAGCATGAGCTGAGTGTACCAGACCCCAGGCCAGGTACCAGTTGTATTTGTGCTCCTGCAGATGTACCAGGCAGCAAGGGTTGAGTGGTGCAGTCTGATTGTTATACCCTGGAGCAGTCTTGCATTTTTGGAATACTTAATAGTTTAAAAGTTTACAAGCCTACTTGTAGGTGAAGTGCCTGCTGTCAATTATTAACCCACCTGACCAGTACAGTATTACTTGCTCCCTGGTGAGGAGCTGCTTGGCTTCATCTTTCTGAAAGAGATGATGTGGAGGAAATGCCGTTGGGTTCTTCTGCAGGGATTTCCTTTCTTGGTGGCTTGTCTTTCAAAACCAACACTGCCCAGAAGTACAAGAACAGTATGCACCCCAGCCTATCCTTAGGGGTTTGTCATGGAATTTCTGTTCCCCTGCTGTCTGTGCCCTCCGAAGTGCCTGTGTTTACCACCCACAGAGACAGATGCCCTCCCTAAACTGCTGAACAAATTTTGTGGCCATGAATATACTTCTATCATCTAATGCCACAAAAAAAATCCACCCCCTCAACCTTTGACATCTGTTTCTTGTGGTGACTGATGAAATACAAATATTCTGCGAAGAAGTAAGCTGTGTGCCCTTTGGAGGAAAAGAGGAGGCTCAGTTTATTTAAGAGGACAAGGAATTGTGAATTTACAGTTCTCATATGGTACAACAAGTAATGTCCAAGGAATATGGAAGCTAATTGCTGACTCTACCCTGAAGAAATAAGGCAAAGTTGAGCTGTATGGTAGTAAAAGAAATTTTTAAAAATATTTCTTTATTAATGGCTATAAAACTGAGGGCAGTATTTTCACTTATAACTTGATTCCCCCTCCAGTACATGTTTAAATGAACTTCAGTGCTTGAATTTCTTTTGTGCAGTTTAGGTCAAGTGGGGATGTCAGCTGACAGTGTGGGGAGAGCTATTCCCTGGCTGACAGGAAAGCAGATTCCTGGCACAGCAGTAAGGACCTTGGCTGTGGTTTGGGAGCTTTAGGCTGCTGACTCTAGCTTGCACTGTCGTGGTAGAGGGTCATCTGCATCCTTGCTGGGGCAGGATTTTTTTCCTCTCAGCTCGGAACTGCAGGTCGTGTCCTTGTGGCCTCAGAGTTGTTCGTATGGTTGCTGAGTGCTGGTTATAAAAGGAGGTGGTTCTTGCTTGTGCAAAGCTTACTGGGGTGGAGCTTTGTGAGGGAAGCTCTGCAGTGGAGGGATGCTGTGCAGGGAGGACTGGGCTATAGTTTGAGAGCTGATACCCCTCTGTGTGCAAAAGTCTGCCAGTGGCTAACATGGATGCTGCTTCTTCAGGCCTGTCTGCATAGGCATGCAGGAGAATAACATTGTCAGGTATTTTGAGAGAAATCATAGAAAATGTTAAAGCTGCTGTCTTGACTCAGAAGACAACCTCATTCAAAGTCTTGGCACATTAATCCCATCCCTGCCTGGAGGTCTAATAAGAGATGGTCTTCTTTCCTAAGAAAGCAACCTACCAGGCAGCTGTGGGATCAAGAGCTGAATGCTGATGTTTCATGGCTGCAGCATTGAAATGTAAAGTCCTATAACAGCACTGGGATTTTTCTGCCGGTTGAAGCTTTGAACACTTTGTTTCTGTTGTTTCCTTGGAATTAAAGCTGTATTTCTTAGCCTTGACTTAAAAAACCACCCTAAATCAGCAACTAACCCCTTCTCTCACCCTCAAAAAAGCTACTAACAGAAAGCCCCACCCTTAGTTACTTCATAACTATTAATGCAGCTTGAAGAATTCCTTGGCTAAAAACTGGCCTTATCTGAAGCATGAACAGGCTTTAAATTATCTTGTGAAAATGCAGACTCTTATAAACTTCTTGCCATCCCTACCAGTTCCTTTTTTTCCATTTGAGGCTCCGACTAATCAGAGGCATAGCATGCATGTATGTTGGGAAGAGGAAATGCATCACTGTCGTGGATTATGCTGCTCCCAGGAACTGGAAATGGTAATCCAGGGTCCTATATGTTGCTGACTTCTGCAGGGTTCCTAGATGCTTGAGTTGGAGGCTGATGGGTGCCCTGTAGCTCAGGTCTTGGAGGTGTCTGGTATTTCATCCCTTGTGTCTGCACTAAGTGCCTGTCTCACCCTTGCTTGCCAGGGTAAGCTTGTGATGTTGTGCTAAACTCCTGTGTTCAGAAGGTAAAGCACACCTTGGTATTGTTCTGCCCCCCTGCCGTGTTTGAAACTCCCTAAATCCTAAATAAAACCTCAAGTGTGTAGAAACTTTTGGAAGAGGTTGCACCTCCTTCAGAAATACTCAGTAATACTCAGCACACCCCTCAATTACATAAATGTTTGATCATAGTTCCATATCACTTCTTAAGCTAACGCTGCTGCTGCAAAAAAGATCCTGTCAGCAGCCTGATCCTTCCTCACCCCTCCCGAACAGATATTGTCTAGTTGCACAGGGATGCAGTGGTGGAATTGTGAAACTGGTAATTTATATCTCTATTACCTGTGTAGCTTTGCAGCTTGTGTGTGTATTTTTATTCCTGGATTATTTCGCTCTGCTTAATTTCTGCAGTCTTCTTAACTGTCCTTTTGGTGTTCAATAGTTACAAAGGCTCATGGTGGCAGAAGAAAAGTGTTATGGGACTGAGGGTAAGATGCAGGGCAGAATTCTCTCATGGCTGCTGATTGATATTCAACTTGCCATCTACCAGGGCCCCCAGGTCCCTTTCTGCAGCACTGCTTTCCAGTGTATCCTTCCCCAGTCTGTCCATACATCCAGGGTTGCCCCATTCCAGGTGCAGAATCTGTCACTTTCCCTCGTGGAACTTCATATGGTTTGTAATTGCCCAGCTCTGTAATTTGTCCAGATGTCTCTGCAAGGCCTCCCTGTCTTCAGGGGCATCAACAGCTCCTCCCAGTTTCGTATCATCTGTGAAATTACTTAGTATCCCTTCCAGTAGTGTGTGCAAGTCCTTTATGAAGATGTTGAAGAGCACAGGGCTGAAGATGGAGCTATGTAGAACCCCAGTAGGGACAGGTCCCCAGTCTGATGTCACCCCAGTCACTATAACCCTCTGTGCCTGTACCCTATGACCCAGTTGCTCACCATCCCATGATGTGTTTATCCAGCTGCATGCTGGACGTCTTGTCCAGCAGGATCTTGTGAGAGACAGTATCAAAAGCTTTACTGAAATCCAAAAAGATTACACCAACTGCCTATCCTTGATCAGCTAGGTGAGTTACCTTGTCATAAAAGGAAATGAGGTTTGATAAGCAGGACTTTCCCCTCATGAAGCCATGCTGGCTATGAGTGATGACTGTGTTGACTTTCAGGTGTTTTTCAATACCTCCCAGAATAATCTCCTCCATCACTTTACCAGGCAGTGAAGTGACATTTGACAGGCCTGTAGTTTCTGGGATCTTCCTTCTTGCTCTTCTAGAAAATCAGGACAATGACTGCTCAAAAATCATCAAGAGAGGCTTTGTCATGACATCAGCCAGCTCTTTGAAGACTATTGTGTGGATCCCATCAGGCCGTGTAGATTCCTGCAGTCTGCAGGAGCCCTCCTTGGTGGTGCAGGGCTCTGTCTGCAAAAGTCTGCTCTTCTGCTGAGCTTGGGGAAAGGAGAGCCTCCAGCCTTTGCTTCTCCTCCTCAGTCCAGCTGACCTACAGGGGACCAGCCTTGGCTCAAGCATGAGGGATTGGTCTTGAGCACTTCAGGTCATGTCCTTGAAAATTCAGAGCTGGACATGGTGCACAAATGGGTGGCAGATTACTGCTGTGGTCTTGGTTTAGTCACATCTCCAGCTGTGAGACTGGACTCTGTAAATTATTATCTTGAGCCCTGCGGGTCTCCAGCCACAGGGGCTCATTGGCCTCAATAATCTGCTCAGCTGTGCAAATGTTAACTGTAAGATTGATTTCAGCAGTGTCCCTGACTCTCAAATTGGTCACGGGTCTGTATCAAATTGGGTGTGGACAAGTGGATCCTCTTGGACTGCTGGCAGCTGAATGCAACACCCAGAGTGCCTGGGGCAAGCCAGCTTGCCCCTGCTCTGTTGACACTTGTGTCTTTCTGGTGTGCCTGTGTCTACCATGCTGTGCAGGTTTGTGGGGAAAGCTGAGCAGCTGCTTCTTCCCATCACCTTTTCACTTAAGTTGTCCCCTTTGTGTTCTTCTCTCACTGCTTTCCTTCCCAACCTGCCTATTTGCTCAATATATGAAGAAAGCCTTTCACAGCTTTGGCTTTACTTCAGTGTGAGCAGACAGTAACCGGTGGTTTGTTTGTGGGTTTTTTTCTCATGAATAAGCAAGATAGTAGTCTCATTAACTCCCTTGAGGACACCCCACAGCTTGGCAAAACCATGTCATGGAGGCAAATTCTTGGTGTGCTAGCAGTGCACTTGGAAAACCCCTTTCTGAGCTCTAGCTCCTGGATCCGGTAGCTGCTGCTCTCCAGGTCCAGTTAAAATGCTAGTGGCTCTTGAGGGTGCTGGGTTGGGCTTGAGGTGTGGATGTCTGGCCAGGTGTTGTTTTGGTTCTTTATGGGTGTCTGGGACATAGCGCATACGTGGCAGGGCACGGGCAGCTCCTTTGCCTGTCCTCTTTCTTGTCCATGTTGCAGCAGACCTTGGAGCAATGAGATGCTGGTAGCAAGTGATCTCTTTCTGTTTGATTAGAAGGTAAGGCCTTCACCTGTATGGGATCAAAGAGAAGTGGGTGTCTAGTTTGAGAGCTGTTGGGGCATCTGCATGTGGTTATTGGTGTCTGAGGAACAGGCTGAAATGAAGCCTGAGCTGTGAGTGCCTGAAAGCTGCTCTTGTGCTGTGGCTAATCCATGATCTGTACCATTTGGATTTAGTGGTTCTGCTAGGTATCTGCATGATGAGTAAATGCTTGACCTTGCCACACACACTGTTCCCCTTGGAGAGGTGGTCTTGGCTTAAGAGGATGTGGGCAGTTTGCTTTGGAGCCTGCTCTCCTGGCAGGTGGATTCCTCATCCTTCTGAGGGAGAAGTTTGTTGTACCACATATTCAGGCTTTCACAAGCTGCTCTTTCTGGTGCAGCCCCTGAAGCTGCTCTTGTTGTACAGTCACCCATCCCAATGGATGAGCTGAGGCAATTGGGGCCACGTGGCTTTTCCACATGTTAAATTCCCTTTTGCTATTCTGTGAGGGGCTGGAAGACAGCCTTTGCAGTTACCTAGGCTGATCTGCGGCAATAAGGCCTCCTAAAATTGTATACAGGGAACCTGGAAAAAAGCTTAGGCTCAGCAAGGGATTAAATCTTTCTTTTCTCTCATAGAGAGTCCTCTGCTTCCCATAGGAAACTCTTCTGTTGCTCTGGAACCTTCATTGTTTCTAAAGCTGATGTTAGACTTTTACAGCTCATTTCATTTACTGTCTGTTGAATATGATATTGGAGGTAACAAGTGTTCTTATGATCTTTGTCTCCCTTGACACTGTATACTGTGAAATGAAGTGTTCACTGTGCTACTGAGGAAGAGAAGTGTGGTGCTGTCATAGCATCTGACCTCAATACAATGATTGTCCTTTCCTGGTAAATCATATTATTGGACTTTTCGGGCTACTCTTTGAGTGAGAGGATTGTGCTCTCCTTCTCTTCCCCCTCACTATTTATTACCAGTAGTGTCTCGGGGTTTTTTTCCTAGTCTGTTATGCTAGCCTCCACCTTCAGCTGTTGGAAGTGGAAGGAAGGGCAGTGCAGCTGTTGGGAAAGCATTCATCACATTTTGAGGTTCTACCAATAAAGGTGACTGGGGAAAACATTCAGGCTATGTACTGGTACCCTAAAGACCAGTTAACTTCCTGAGGTGTCAAGCTTGGAAGTTTCTCAGAAGGAGAACTGCAGTGGGAACATGCCATTGGGTTTACTGGGGTTTTATAGTTGCTGACTAAAACTTAGTGCTCTGTACTCCTGTAGCAGCATCATTTTAATACTGGCCTGGGAGTATTTTTACAGGGTTTTTCAGGAAGGCTTAAATAAGTAGCTTGTTTGGGCTGTATGATGTAAAGGAGTTGATTTCTCCCCAGCCCCCAAGTTTTGTCATCCTGTAAAAACTTTGTTTTTTGAAAATACTCACAGCTTCTCTTCAAACTGAAAAGATTCAAATGCAACAGCAACATTAGTAGTAGATTTGCAGGGGTCTTTTTCTTTCTCAACTGTACTGGAGGGTTTTGACTAGGCTGCTTTTGAGGTTTGAGGAAAACAAACCAAAAAACCCAACCTGAAAATTAATCCTACTCGTCTCTCTGATTCAGAAAATTTTAATGTTGAAATCCCTTCTGTATCAGCAGTGAACTATTGTATTGCTCAGCTGTTGTGTGGATTCTGAATTTTTTTTTTTCTTGCAAAACATGAGATGACTTGTGGAGTGTCTGTTGGAGAGCACTGTCTCTTGGACTGCACAGGGAAGAAAAGAGGAGATGTGCAGTTAGAAAGTGGGGTGGTGTTCTCCTTAAATTTACAACAGTCATGTATTGTTCAAATGTCCAGTGTTGGATATAGATGGGGACACACTTTAAACTCCTGTTCTTTTATGTAATTCTTTTTAAGAAGGCTGTGAGAGGAGAGAAGAGATGGATATGGGTCACTGTAAAACTGTGGGTTGAACCTTGTGTGTGTTTGGGTTCTGTATAAATTGCCCAGTTAATGGATAGATGTTTGCTTCCTTGAGGGCAGCAGCTGCACTGCCATCACAGCGCCAACCTGCTACTACGATGAGGTTTTCTTCCCTTTCCTGATAAAGGCTTGATGTTGCAAATTCTTTTCCCTGCCTCACCAAATGCCAGAAGTTGGGTATCTAAAACAAACTTGCTGTGTCCCGGTTGCCCGGTGCCTGTTCCAGGGAGGGCGAGGATTGCGCTAGCCTGCCTTAGCCAAGCGGAGATCTCAGCTGTGGTTGTCTGACAAGAAGATGTGGTTTTCCTGTTCCTAGGGGCTGCGGTCCTGTTCTCTTGACTGTACCAAACTGAAATGTTCTTGTAGTTATGACGATCAAAAAGCATTTTTCTGCTCTGCTTGTTTGGCCACAGCTGCTGAAGAAGTTCCTTTGTCTTGGCATCTCTGCAGAGATCTGCCTGGGATTCTGTTTACTGGAAAGGACAAAACTGTAGCCAAGGCATTTGTGCTTCTGCCAGCACTGCAAAGTGGCTCTGCACGACCTTGGTCCTGTCAGGAGCCTTACTCCAAAGTGTTGCTTGGGAAGGACAGTGAGTATTGAATCTCTTGCACCCTGCCAGCTCATGGCCCCTGCCATGGTGTGGCAGTGCTGTCCAGGGTCATCTATCTGGGCAGCCTGTTCTGGCCTCACCTGTAGCTATGACAGGCAGAGCAGGGAGGCAAGTCTGCATGGAGGATGGTGGAAATCCCTTCTGTAATGATTTTCAGCAGGAGTGTTGGTGAGGGAAGCATTTTAACTTCAGTTGTCTATGTCCAGTTCTATTTCTAGTTTCTGGTGACTTTGCTCTGGAAAAACAGTCCAACATGGTGAAGGATCAGGAACTTGAGCCCTAGGTCTGTGCCAGTGCTCTGGCAAAAGGGTATGAGAAAGGAAAAAAAAAAAAGGAAGTTTTCTGGGAAGGAGATGTGATTATAGGTCAAGGGAAGGCAGAGAAGTCCTCTGAGCCTGTTGGGTGTGAGCTGACAGCACTGCTAGAGAGTAAGAAGTGCTGTGGATGAGCAGCTCAGTGCTCCAGGAGACCTCAGCATCTCTTGCAGTGGGTAAGCGTGATGCAGTTATAGGCTGGAGGCATCTGGTAAGGCAAAGCTGGCTCTCCTTGGAAGGTGTCTTTGTGCCATCTTTCCTTAGCTTTACTTTGAGGTGCCAAACCTCCCGATTGGCTGTGGCAAATGCTTTGTGTGCCCAGAGATCTTGGCCTGTTTTGATACTGTGTCTGTTTTGACGAACGTTAAAAAAATGTTGTTTGGAGGAGAGGAGTCTGTGCTGGGAACCATTTGATTAAATAACCCCAGGCTTCCTCAGCCCTCAATTAACACAGCAGTCATCAAACCTCTGACTATCCCTGTGTATTTTAGGTGTGTGTGGCTCACTGTAAATCCTGATGCTGCAAGATCTGCATCCATAGCAAGAATGCTCTGGTAGCAAACAGCTCAGCTCTTTCTGGATGTTTACATAGATCTGTTGCAAAAGTACAGGGCACTCTGCCCTCAATGATTCTCAGTGTTTAGCTGATGTTTGGTATGGTACCATGACAGGCTACATTTCTAGCTTAGCAGGAAAGCACAAAACTGCTAAAACCGTGTGAATGACAGGTGCACAGAGGTGTGGCTTCAATTTTAAATCTTTTTTTTCCTCCTTAATTTTTATTTTCACCAACCCTTTCTCACCACTTCATAGAAGTTGAAACCCTTTTCCTAGAAACCACTGGTGTCCAAAGCCAGTATTTTGATGATATAAACAGGCTTCTTTCCTTGTGCTATGCTTCACTATAGTACAGGCTTGTTTTCCTAGAAATACACTAAAATAAAGCCAATTTCAGTATTGGTATAGTTGTGTCATAGAAGGCAAATACAAAGCCAAAATGGCCTCTGAGGCACAGTGTATGGCAAGACTGCAAATATTCAAATCTTTTGTAGCAGCAAGTACTCAGGCAAAACTGCTCCTGACTTACCCTTTTAGAGAAAAAAATAGTTGCTACCTTTGTGTCACATAGTCCCCTCCTCCACTTCCCTGGATGCCCTGTAAAAGTTAATTCATTACTGTTAGTAAAGGGCTCTGCATTTCTCTGCTGCCAAATGCCACTGAGGTACCCTGTGCTTCTGCTGGGTCTGCTTGTTTGCTTTCCGTCTTGGCAGCATGCTGTGACATGGCCTTCTCCGGGGGAGTAAAAATAATAATTAGAAAAAACCAACCCTCTAACTACACAAAATGCAAAGCAACAAAGCGTAGAGCCTCACTGACATTGCCTGCTAGAAAAACTCTGTTTCTAGTAGGTGGCTGGATTGTGCAAGAGTTTTTCCTCTCATGCAATAAGTTTTGAATCTGAACTGTTGCATGGAAATGCTTTTTGTGTCCTGATTTTTGTACTCTGCTGATGGCGGGGGTGGAAGGGGGTGGGGTTAGAACTAGATGATCTTTAAGGTCCCTTCCAGTCCAAGCCTTTCTAGGATGTTTTCTATGTTTCCGTGATACGCTTTTGCTGCGTTCTGGTAGTATGCTACAATGCCTGAAATATACTGGTCTGCCAGATCGTCTTGATAGGACATGAGAAGGATCCTCACTCTGACCTCTTTGGCAGAGGCGATTAAGTATCGAAACCTTCTGTTAGTTTTCTTCCTGCCCCTCCCCATTCTTTCAAAGCGCTGAACAAAAGGAAAGCTTCAGCTCAGCTTGCTGAAATGCGGGGTGAATGAATGCAGTGACCGACATGGTGCTGAACTCTTCCCGAGACACTGCTGCGAGGAAACTGCCTCTCCAAACGTGGCCTCCAGGAAGGCTGCCAGTTTCCATTCCCGGTGGAGCTGGCCTGTGGGTGAAGGTGGCTCTGTGCAGCCACTTCACCTTGCTCGAAAGGCAGCAGAGGGTCTGCCCTGCAGTGGGAAGCCCAGAACGCCTGGATTTCTGCTGGGAGCCGGCAGACTTCCCTGGTGTTTTGCTTTGCTCCTGCTCCTCTGGGCTGCTCTGGCTGCTCCCATGCTTGCGGTTGCCCTCCTCCTGGTGTGTGGTGTTGCACGAGAACGATGGGTGCCCTTGTGCCGTGCTTGGGATGCTGTGCCTGCTCAGGGCAGGTTCTTGTTGCTTTGCAGCTCCCATGTGGGGCAGGGCTGGCTGTCCTGTGCTGGGCAGGGTGAGGCTTCCCCTTGATGTGGGTGAAAAAGTTGAGCAACGCAGCTCAGGAGGCTCTGATTCAGCCTTTTCCTTGCTCTTGCAAATTACTCTGACCCTTCTAATTTACTTGTCTGCAGCTTCTCTCTAATTTTTTTTTTCTCTGGAACAGAGAATTTGAAGAGTTTGTAGCTGTCTTCCTAACCTGCCATGCTTAGGATGGACTATATGGGAGACAGAAATGGGCTGGTAGAAATTGAGGAAACTGATGTTTAATTACGTTTCTCTTCCCAGAGAGCAGATCCTGTGTGTGATTATGGTAACTCATGTGTAGGATTGAGCCTGTATCGTATTTGCATCAGCAACAAATAACTTGGGTTTAATTTTCAAGGCAATGATAGCTGCTTGCTGCATTGTTAAAGCTTTGTTGTGTTTGGATTTCGGGTGCACATGCCAATGAATTGGTGGGGAAGATTATTTAATGAGGGGATGGAAGAGGTGTTAGGTGGGGAAAGCTGGCATCCTGATGATAATACTGTCAGTGGGGCCCAGGGAAAATGTGTGTGTATAAAAATAAATTATTCTCTCCTGTGATGCATTGTGTTTTGTCCTAATAGAGCTAGTCAGTGGAGCTCCCAAACATGTGTGCTGGGATGGAAGTTCCAGTGCTGTTTGAAACAAGTACAGTGTATTAGCAGAGAATAACTCTGTTCATTTTTATCTTCCTGTTTTCAGTTGGTCCTAGTTTTCCAAACATTTTTGAGATGTGTTTTGAAATGAAACTCTGTGATGGAATTTTATCTTCCTGGGAAGTGGACATGGAAAAACTTGTTCATGTTTGAATGCAATCAGAAGGGGGAATATATGCTGCTGCCACTTTTATGTGGCATAATAATTTTCATAATTACTTTTATGAAATTGTTTATAGGCTGCAGCAAATTCACAGTAGAAGTCACAAGTGTGGCAGGGAGAAATAAACCAGCTTTTACCTGTCCTGTGTCAGCATCTCTGTGTGTCTGGCAGTGGGTCAGTCTGTACTACTTCATCAAAGGAAAATTGTTTCCTTGGTTAACTAGTGGCTTTTTATCACGTATCAGTAGCTGAGTGCTTTTACCAAACCTAAAGTGAGGACCTGTGAAGGAGTGGCACTTGAAAAGCAAAGCTTTTTTTAAGACACCCTTGCTGGATGCAAAAGACCTCACCAAACAATCCTAAAGTTGGAATTTGCTTCAAAAGCTAAATTCATCATCTTGAAGGTACACAGCTAATAAAATACATGGCAATGTACCATAATACTGACTATCAAAGCTACACAGTGAACAAGTCTGGGTTTGCTCTTCTTTCTCAGAATCTCTTGAATGGGCTGGCATCTGCAGTTAATTCACTGGTCAGTGGGAGTGTGGCAGCTGTAGAATGAGGGTGGGTGGGTGGGTGTGTGTTTAAATTACTTGGGTCTGATGCAGAAGTTTAATATTAGCACAAAGCAAAGGAAAATTTAAATTTTTCTTCCGGGAACACACAGCTGAATCTGTGGTAACGCTGAGAACTGAATTTAGGGCTTAATTTGTTAATGTCTTATTTTCCCACGTTACCATCCTTGTAATGTTTTCTTCCTATGTTGTAACGTGTGTGAGAATACTTTGTTGCTTTCCTTAGGAGAGGCCTTGTTGGTAAGTGTGACTTCCAATTAACTGGCAACAAATGTGTTGGCAGTTACACTTTCATTTTGAACCCACAAAAATTATTTTAAGTGTGGGTCCTTGGCAAACTCCCGTTGGCTGAACGGGTGATCTTGGTGATTTGCTGAGAGTGCTGCTGCCAGTCGGATGCCATGCTGAGGCACAGAACCAGAGCAGTATGGAGAGAGTTGTGTCCTGTTCCTGCATTTTTAAACACCTTAGCTCGGGCTTGTTTTGAAATGCTGCCCTGTTTGTTGGTAACAGTGCCTACAGATGTCTCTCTCTCCGTTGTCAAAATGATCGCAAAGGAAGATACCTCTGGGTTGAGCCTTTCCTGCTGCTGGCGCGTGTGCTTGTTTTGCTCCCATGTGTCATCGTTTTATGTGGAGGCATCCCTTGAAAGGGATGGAGGGAGTGTCACTGCTCCTCATTCTGTCCCTAGGTAGGGATTTAACAAGTAATACTGAGGTAATCCTGCCTCTGGCAGCCGTACTCCTCAGGCAGCGATCTTACCTGACTGTGAAAGCTGAAAAGATCCCACTCTTGTCAGTGCTGGGATGGAGGAGGTCTGAGAAGCTGCAAGGTGCAGCTGGAAATTACTCAGAAGGAAAAGCATCCATCCTGAGCTGGTCCCTCTATCCAGGCTGGCCAGCTACAGCAAAACCAATGTGGTGTTCTGGTCTTCCGCCTGAGCAAGGTCTCTGCAGCACAGTGATTCTTCTGCCGAGGTGGGCTGAGCTCTTGTTCCGTAATTTTGCGTGCTGCAGGCAGCCTAGTGCCTCACTTTGTGCTGCCCTTGTTGAGGGATTTCCTGTCATCCTCCTACTGAACTGAGGGAGAGACACTTCTCTTGCATATCAAATGAAATTTCAGGTCCTAGAGAGAATAATTAATATTCTGCATATTGCAGTTCTGCAGGTGTGACAACCCTGTTCCAAATAATATCACTATTCTTTTTTTTTTTAATTAATAATTTATGGAAACAAGAGAGCTTGTATGTCTTGTTTTGTTTTTTCTTCTTTCCCCAGCATCCAACGAGCTGCACTGGTGGTTCTGGAAAATTACTACCGAGATTTCACAGTCTACAACCCAGCCTTGTTAACAGCCTCCAAATCCCGAGCAGCCAAGCACATGGCTGGCCTGAAAGTCTACAATGTTGATGGTAGGTGAGGTGAAATGTAGTCTCTGAGACTGGGTGGGATGGGGAAGGGCTGGGTTGGCTTCATGCTTTGTTATGCACACATTCTTACCTTTTTGCTTCGCCAAATCCTTGTCTCTTGCTGGAAATCTTCCTAACAGTCCTGAGTTTGCCAGTTCCAGATGACTTTACAGATGTGTTTAGCCCACAATAAGGCTTTTGTCCTTGCCAGGTGAAATGGCCACGTTGTGGGTAGGGCTTAATTGTCAAGTGGCTTGGCAAGCACTTTTCAGCACCACTGCTTGTTTTAAGCAGCCTCTGCTTTTTGTCACCCTTGGGTCATCTCCTTAGCTGTGACAGTACACTAAGCACAACTTTTAACCTAAATGAATTCCCCAATCGTTTATTTTACTTCCACATACAGCCTTCAGGGAAGTGGAGGAGCCACGGTGAAAGCAGCAGTTGCTGATGAAAGTGATGCTCATCAGCCTGCAGCCTCAAAGCGAGATCAGCTATGCCTGGCTCACCGTGGCCATGGAAGTTCAGACACAGATAATGATCCCCATTGAGCTTTGCCATTCTACTAATGTTTTCAAGCCTTTGGGCTTTGGAAGAGCCTTTGGGAGGATGGATGGATATGAAGATTCTCAAAGTGGTGAAAACTGGACTTAATCATTAGACACTCTTCAACCATATCAGTGAAAGCCAGGCTTAATAAACAGGGTGTGCCCAGCAGCCTTTATAAAAGTACACATTCCTTTGGAAGAGCTGAAGATGTGTGGCAAGGCTTTTATAGCAAAGGATGCTGAAGTTCTGTAACAAAATGTGGCAAAGGCATGTCCTTCCCGAGAGTCTGTTAATATTGAAAGGCTCTGAGAACTGGAAAGAAGGGACTAATAGGACTTAGCTGGACAGGGTGGCTCTGTGTGCATGGTATAGAGACTGAAATATGAAGAATATCTGTCGTATGGAAAAACATGAGACATGATTGTTTTGTTTTCAACAAAGTTTCAGAGCCTTATGGGTGTGGGGTGTTTTGTTTTCATTTTCCCTTTTGATTTGTTTGTTTGGATTTTTTTCCATTTTGGGTCAGTTTTAAAGACTTTATCGTAAAGATTTCTCCAACCTCATGCAGCACGCCTGAGTCCATAAAATTAATTGGAGGTTTAGATCCTTACAGTGAGATTCCCATCCTGACAGAGGAAAGGGGAAGTGAGGGAAGGGGTTTGCCCATCATATGTCCTTTGCTGCCTGGAGTGATACTCTTGGTTGAATTGTGTTTTAGAGGGGAAGCAAACAGACATGCAAACAGAAATGCACTGCATTTTTCTAGAGATGAAATTGTTTGTTCTGGCTGCTCACTCTCGGTGAGGCCTGGGGTGTGGAAGGTGAGGGCTTTCCAATCCCAGAGGTGTCTGCATGCCATATAAACCCCACAGCATGCCAGGCTGGCTGCAGGATGTGCCATTCTGGTTTCTAGCTGTCTTGTCCTCTGCACTGCAGTACCTCTTCAGGATGCTCTCTTTTCCTGCAGCACCTGCCGGGACAGTGGGACTCCCAAGCTCAGAGGAAAGATTGTCAGTCTGGTAGTGTGAGTGGCTTAGAAGCTGCTAGCACATGAGACTTCATTATAAGACAAGGAACCAGAAGCAAGCTGCAGATGTGGCTGGCAGGCCTTTCCGAGTGTCAGTCTGGTGAGCCCACCAGGGCCTGGAAACTCCTGCCTTCCCTTCTGGGGCAGCACTGGTTGTCTGGGCTGTTCCTTGTGCAATGCCACTGCTTTTGTGGACATGGAAATCTCGGGCTTAGAGGCATGTCCTTAAGAAGATTCCATCTGTCTGACAAAGCAGAGTGTAGCTCTGGCTGGAGCTTACCCTGGCAGCCTGACAGTCTCTTATACCCTTCTTGTA
Organism: Dasyornis broadbenti; assembly: GCA_013397935.1. Lineage (NCBI taxonomy): Eukaryota > Metazoa > Chordata > Aves > Passeriformes > Dasyornithidae > Dasyornis > Dasyornis broadbenti. Next base: position 62,047 of record VZRN01002535.1, on the reverse strand, counting down.
AAAAGACAGTAATGCTATTAAGGCAGCCTAATTTGTTGACAGCTTTTGTATTTGATGCTGCAGCAGCCACAAAAGAAAAACATATTGCTGTAATCTCTCTTATGCAGAGTGGGGAGGTTCACCTTCAAAACCAGGATTTTCATTGCCAGGCATAGTCAATGAGGCAAATTACAGATGTAACCCAAATTTGGGAGCTAGTGTTTCCCTTGAGTCATATCCTCCATTTCAGGGCTGTCAAATGAAGTCTGAGATGTTTAGACTCTTAAGAAGCTGTTTGTGTGAGTGCTTCGCACTGCTGAGTTTCAGGCTTCTGTGTTGGAATCTGGTTTGGGCTCTTTAGGAAAAAAATTAAAGAGTTGCCCTTGCTTGAGCAGAACAATTTTGAGTGTGTCTGTTCAATTGAGCGGCCTTCACCACTGCCAACTGAGAGTGTGGGCTCTCAGAGCAGTTTGACACAAAAGCAGCTCTTGGTGGCTTGGAGGCAATCCTAGACTACCACTTCTCTGTGGGTAGACCCACCTCTGCCCTCTGTCTGGATAGAAGGGTTCGTAAACTCTTCTGGGGCAACCTTTTTTTCCTCTCCCTACCTGAAATCTAGAGCTGAGGGCTTCATGGGAGGTTGCAGAACATAGTGCTGTATGTTAAGGTCACTAGTTAAGGTCTTGGAGTAGGCAGCTCTGTCACCTGGCTGAGTGTTACAGAGCAGATTGCAGCTTCCCTTTTCCTGTGGCTGTGTAGGATCTGTTAACAGCAGCAGAAGGTCTAATGGCTGGTGCTGCTCAGAGTGCCATGAGAAGCTACTACACTTATAGACCCCAGCCTACCCTGTTGTGGGACTGCTGCTCTGACAGCATCTGGCCTTCTGGGACACCCTGTGCTTTGTCTAAAGGTGACCCTACTGCCCCTGCATCCTGCGTTTCCTTCCTGCAGATAACTGTCTGGAGTTTGCCTTTCATTTGTTCGTCTCCATGTCTCATTAAGTTCTTGTCTTTGTCTCTCTCCTCTTTCCAACTTCTCACTTTTTGTGCTCTCACACTGTGTTGATGCTGAAATGTGGTATGTTCCAGCTGCCCTTGCCTTCAAACTGAAAACATATATACTGGGGGGTAAGTTGAATCCTTGGCATGTTCGCCTCACTCTGCCTTTGTGTATTTTGCGTTGAGACTGCCATCCCAACTAACTTCCCTTGTCCATGTGCCAGAACGCACTCTCTATGCCTGTGCTGCCTTGCAAGGTTTCTTTTCTGCCGGCGCTCCTGAGGACCGGGGAAGGGTTTGTAGCTTTGGCTGGGAAGGCTGGAGCCCCAGAGCACGTGTGACAGATGCCATGGGGTGCTGGTCTGTCCCAGCCCCAGCCCTGTGGCAGTAACACCGCCTTTGTCTTCTTTCTGGCCACCTTGCCCCCGCAGGCCCGGGGAACAATGCAGCGGGGCAGTCCCGGGCCATGATTGCAGCCGCCGCCCGGCGCAGGGACTCCAGCCACAACGAGCTCTACTACGAGGAGGCCGACCATGAGCGCCGCGTGAAGAAGCGCCGGGCGAGGTAAAGCCATCCTGTCCTGGGTGCTGCTGCTGCTCAGTTCTGGGAAGCTTAGCCATGTGGGGCTTGCCCAACCTGGCAGGTGCCCCCAGCCCACCATGAAGGGCTGGCTGTAAATCTGTCACAGGGAAGAAACTTATGAAACCCAGATGCATAAGGGATGGTGTGACAGCTTGCAACTGGAATCATCCGAAGTGCATGCATACAGCTGAGCTCGTGTATATGAGGCAGATAAGCTAATGCAATGGTGTGGATTAGGGAGCAGTCCAGTGTTTGACAAGTCTGTAGTTACTTGCTGTAGGAAATCCCATTATTTTCGCCCATGCCCAGGCTTGTAAGCTGAAGTAATCCAGGGACAGGACCTGCTGGATTACACCAGTGGAGTGCTTAGTGTTGCTTGTTCATGGGTGAGGAGAATATTTGTTTGCAGACTAATAGAAGGGGCAGTTAGACTGCCTTTCAATGAAGCGAGGAGGAAAGACTTGAGCACAGGTGGTTACATTTTATTTTGGAACCCAGGTGTGTCTTCTGCCAGTCACACTTTGGCTGCAGAGTTACTTTGTTGAGGTGACCCAAGACAGTGCCTCTGTTTGCTCAGGAGCCTAATTGCAGTCTGTAGTTAGCATACCTAACAGTTTGAGGCAAGTTGCTTATGGGCAGACACCACTGAACTGAGCTGTTTTTGGAAGGAATGTGTCATAACTGGAAGGAGCTGGCTTGTTTTGAGTTTTCTTTTGGCAGTTTGTTTCACGGAGGAAGTGCTGGCACAACATCCCCTCCTTGCCTCCTTCAGTCTGACCTATGCTCTACAGCCTCTGTCTTGTAGGCTCTCTTCCAGCCTTGGAGCAATAGGAACTTACACTTTCCCTTCTGTGAAGTGTAGCATCCTAACTTGGGCACATCTCCCATGCTTGCTGAGTTTGGTTAGACCAGCTGCTAGTCAGAGGGAAGCCATCTAGATAAGGCCAGGAGTTTAGAAACTGACTTCCACCCCCACCTGCCCCATGTCAAATTAAACAAATTGGGCAAGGGTCATGGCTTTTAGTGCTCTTCCTCATGTATAGTCTGAATGCAGGATGCTATACCTCTGCTTGTGGTGAGGCAGCTGCCCCTGGCTTTAAGATGCATTGGATATTGAGATCACTGTGGACAATCATTGGTGACTTCAGTGGAAATTAAGTGTGAAACAAGTCCTGTCTGAAGGGGTGAAAGAGTTCTGTTGGGTGACTCTTTCATTATTATTTTTTTCCTCCCTAACTGCAGTGTAGCCTCTCATTTGCAAGTTAGCCCTGAGTACTAAGTAATGAGTGTTGTAAGGCATCTGTTCCCCATTTATGGTTTGGTCTTGGTGTTTGCTCACCTGTGCCAACACAGGAGTGGTTTGTAGAGGATGTCTCTAGCTGCAGTGTTAGGAGTGAAGATGGAGGGGTGTTTTCACCCTTGCTGTTCAGCGGAGGGGTGCAGGGCAGTCATTGGGCAGCACGAACTCTGCACACAGCTGGAGAAATGGGAGCAGACTGCAGCTTGTGAGCACAGAGTGTCTTGGAGCAGGCTGTGTCCTGGGTCATGCTGGAGTGTAGTCAGCCTCCCCCTGAGTGCTTGCCTGTCCCATGCTTTGTGCAGCAGTCCTGTGTGCTGGGACTGTTGTACTCAGACACGCACTGAATGCAAGGGCAGCTGTGGCTTGTTTGAGTCATGTAGCTGATGTTTATACTGTGCTGGCAGAACCAAGGTGCAATGCTCAGGGTTTTACAATCTTAATCCTGGTTTATTGCCCTCAATTGCTGGATGGCTCAGGCAAAGAAGGAAAAGCTGCTGTCTACTCCTCCGACTCTCAGTAGAGAAGATTTTGCGTAAATTGATGGCAGGCAGTGACTCAATAGCAGATGGGAATAGGAGGCCTGTAAATCCTGACTCCCAGGCTCTGCCTTAACCACAGACCCATCCTAGATTCTTGTTATGACTCTTACTGTCCTGATTTCCTTCTGCAGGCTTGTGGTTGCGGTAGAAGAGGCTTTCACTCACATCAAACGCCTCCAGGCAGAGGAGCAGCAGAAAGCTCCAGGAGAGATGATGGACCCCCGAGAAGCAGCCCAGGCAATCTTCCCCTCCATGGCAAGAGCTCTGCAGAAGTACCTTCGCACTACCCGCCAGCAGCAGTACCACAGCATGGAGAGCATCTTGCAACACTTGTCCTTCTGCATCACCAACAACATGACACCAAAGGTAATGCCTTCTCTGACGCTGCTGCAGGAGGCGGGGAGAAGGGGATGGCACATCTGTGTGTCCAAGCAGAACAGAAAGTTGTCAGGGGAGGTGAGTGAAGGCTTTCATGGTTGCTCCCTGGGAATTGGCCAATGCAGTGTACGTTGCATCAGGTCTCAAAGGGAAGTAATATTTCCTCTGCACCGTCTTCTGTCTCTTTTTATCTGAAAGTGCCTATGAGATAATTGTTCTTATATCCAATTCAGCAGAGGGAATACTAAATAAATGTTCGAAATGGTAACTTTGAGTCACGGGGAGTTTTCCCAGCTGGCTCATGGTAGTAGCATGATGCAGGTGGCAACCTGCAAAGGATCTTTTTTGTTTTTCTGCCCCCTCTGCCTTGCTGCATTTTGGACTACTAATTATTGCCTAAAACTGTCTCTCTGACAGTATTTCTAATTAATGAATTGCTTGGTCAAACGTCAGTTTGCTGCTTCATGCCCACACTGTGACTGTTGACTTGCAGACATGGAGGGACTGAATGATAAGGGAAACAGGTCACAGAGTTCCCCTCCCACTCTCTACCTTCCCCTCTAAGAACACCCCACAGTCCTAGGGGAAGGGTTATTCCTGGACATTGACCCAGGACTTAATGCAGTAAGAGCAGAAATGCTGTCAAGAGCTGAGGCTTAGCACCCTCTCACTGTGAGCCACCTGGGACCTTGCCCAGGTATGCAAGGGGGTTTCTGTTGCCATTAAGATTGCAGAGGAGACTTTAAAACACAAGCAACATCAAGTGGCATTTTGCGTTCTGCATTCAGTTTTGCAGCTTCAGGCTGAAAACATGGAAACATCTGTTTACCACCTTAGCTTGGCCTGAAGGAGAGAACCAGCCATCCTATCTGTCTATCTGGGACTGCAGTTTTGGGATGGGTTATGGGGCTGGTAGGGAAGAAATGACCTCTGCTCTACTGAACTGCTGCCAGATGGCTGTGCTGATGGCAGAAGTCAGGGCTATAACTTTGCAAGCTTGCTGGGATGCACTCAAAGAGAATCTCCTGATGTTTGTGTCTACTCCTGGGATCTGAAAAGCTGGGAGAGACTGGGGAGAAGATGTTTCAGCTTTCATACTTCAGAAGACAATATGCAGCATAGCAAGCCCGTGCTCATGGAGCCGTATTTGGGAATGGGAAGAGAGAAGGGCAAGTTGTAGGTCTGGTGCTAACGTGTGTCCCGCTCTTGGCAGGCATTCCTGGAGCGTTACCTCAACCCAGGCCCAACTCTCCAGTATGACAGGGATCGCTGGTTCTCCAAGCAGTGGACACTGGTCAGCGAGGAAGCGGTCACAAGCGGGTTACAAGACGGCGTTGTGTTTGTCCTCAAGTGCTTGGACTTCAGCCTTGTTGTTAATGTGAAAAAAATCCCCTTCATCAAACTCTCAGAAGAGTTCATAGACCCTAAATCTCATAAATTTGTCCTCCGCTTACAGTCTGAGACTTCGGTCTAAGGGATTTTGGGGTTGGGTTGTTGGGAGATTTTTATTTTTTTTTTTTTTCAATATTGTGCTTTTGGGTTTAATTTCCCCAATGCTGTCTGAAACTGGCAGATGTTGGACCAGTAATATTTGACCATCTGCACTTTATTTGGAAAGGGGAGGGGGGAGTTGGGATATCTTATCTAGAAAGAAGTATCTTAAGAGGCAACAGGGTGACTTGGCTCAGTTAGCTCAGCCTTGGAGACAGAACAGATTTTTTTTCTTTCCCCCTCTTTCCAGGCATCCTGTAAATCTCACGCTCTCTTTCTCTGCATGGCTGCAGCGTCAGAGTTGTTGGAGCGCTGCCTTACACTACACATGCCTGCGCCCTTGTGTCTCTGCTTTTGCCACCTGTGGCTGCTCCTGAGGGCTCATTTCTCACCTCTCCCTTACAGAAACCTCCTGGCATGGGGTGCCACAGTCCTTGCTCACTTGGGGAGGAGGGAATATCAAAGGGTGGGGGGCTGAAGGGGACTTCTATTCTTTACTATTCTTCTTCTTCTCCTCCTCTCCATGTGCCTCTTCTGTCAGTGCTGGACCTGTATGGGCATAAAGGGATGATTTCGCTCTCTGTGAAGCTGCTTGTCTTGAACTGGATCAGCCCATTTGCAGCTCTTAGTTTGTTTTTTTTAATCAGTGCTTGTTAGTGAAATTGTTCTTTGTGTCACAACTCCCTGTTATCTCTCACCTGCTTCCCTCTGTGCTCCTTGTCCACATCTTTCTCAGGCACTTCCAAGGCTTCCTGTTTCTGTCCCTTTCTGTCTGGCTTTCTGAATGGGTTTCTCCGGGCCCTGCCACTTCCTTTTGCACCTGCACCTGCAAGGGCTGCATATTTGCACTGGGACAGGGTCAATAAGTAGCTGACTCCTCCTCAGATAAATCACAGACCCTCCCTATGTCTGACAGCCTCTTTGAGGGGAAAGGGGTGCAGGCAGGAATGTGCCCCTCCCTCTCTAGCCAGTTTCAAGTTCCTCTGGAAGAAAGACTGGCAAAAACACTTCCCTCCTTCAGGAGAGGAGCCAGGGAAAGGCTGACCTCTGCCACATTCACTTGCTTTGGAGAGCTGTTGTGCTCTGGAAACACTGCAGTGAGTCCTTCCCCACCGTACGCCTTCAGCTGTAGCTAAGAAATACCAAACAATGCCTGAATGTTGAAAATCTGCCTGCCTTTCTTGGCCTTGCTGTACTGTGGGAGTTTCTGCTCAGTGCTAGGATCTGCTTCTGAGAGATGCAGTTTTGTTTATAAGGCTGCCTTTGCCCACCAGTGCAGCTCTCATGTGTGAATCCCACCTGAGTTTGGGAGTTTTGTTTTTAATGGTGAGCCTACATCGGTGTCTGAAGTCTGATTGCCAGCACAGAGCATGGAGTGACTGGAGCCAGCTGCAAGGCTGGCGGCAACCTGCCTTCAGACAGGTCCCTCGAGATCCATGTGAATGTAAATGATCAATTCATTCTGCTCAGTCTTTTGCCATGCAAATATCCCTTATCGGGCAGGATCTGGCCTGCCCTCCATATGGATGTCTTAACGAAGAAGGCCCTGATTCCAGCGGTGTGTAAGTCAGTGCCTTTCATTGCCAGCCTGCACAGTCTTCTGAGGAGGGCTGTGACAGCCCCTCCTGTCCCTTTTGGTCTTTCCCAGCCCTTCCCATGGCAGGTATGGGCTGGCTGGTGCTCACCACAAGCTGGTGGGAGGGACCAGCCACCTTAAACAGGGATGCTGGGGACAGGGCAGGAGGGTCCATCCTCTTCCAGCTTCAGTAGCAATGGAGACGCATGTCCGACAGCACCTGTGGATAGACCTCTTGGGATCAAGGGAGCACCATGGTGAGTGAGGGTTCTAAGAGATGATTCCCCATCCAAGTGACACCTTCAGTTCCCTGTACCTTTCTTAAAAGCACGTGGTAGTCTCCTGGAACGTTTTAGTCCATGTTATGTGCCAGATATGGTTGTAAAGAAACTGGATGGCACGGCACATGACAGAATTATGCCCTTTGCCCTTAAAGGATAGGAAGTAGGTAGTGTTTTCCCTTCTCTGAACTCAGTGTTTAGGTGTTTTTGCAGATCAGCCTTTCTGGTAGTCTGTATGGGGACTCCTTTATTGACTGTGGTTTTCACAGTGTTTTATTTTGATAAAGTAGGTTGGTTTATTCCTTTAAAAGAAAAAAAAATAGGAAGGAGGACATACAGTATCTTACACTTGGCTCTCCTGAAGATGCCTGCACCTGGCTTTTATGATGTGCATAACCAGCAGGGTGGGAGAGACTGGGAGTAGCTTGGGAGACTGTGGAGCACTTAATACCTGTGTGGAGGCTACTGCCTGTGGCTGAATTGGCTCATTTCTGTGAAGCCAGAACAAGAACCACCTTGCCGGGGGCTTGGGTGTGCCGTGTATGTGAGAGCACCTTGTCACAGGCACATCTGCAAAACTTTTTTACTTTCCCAGGATTTCCTTCCCCTTTCCTTTTCCCTGCCCTATGAGGAGGGATTGTCTGACAGTATCTGCTCAGGAAACTCATGTCTTAATTTTGTTAAATCCTTTAACACATGGAGAACCAGACGGAAGCAGCATGTGCTTGATCTGGGTCTGCTTCTTCATCTTTGTGCTGTGGTTCAACACTGCCTTTTCTGCCTGCTGCCTAAAGGGACACTGTCAACAGGGCCAACTCCTACATTAAATGCTCTTCCCTGTGTCAGCAGCGTGAATACTTTGCCTGATGAAATCTGAAGGAGCAGACTCTCTCAAATGGTCTCTTAAGAAATGCAACCTGCTTAGATGTGAGGACAGACTGAAAGGGGAATCATGATTTTTGAGTATTCCCTGTCCTGGTATTTTTAGTGACATTTGTCAGGATTTCTCTTGCTTCCCTTCTCCATGCAAAATCAGGGGACCACTGTCATACCTACCTCACTGGAGTTTTGTGAGGCTAAACTCAACTTGCTTTTAAGTGCTTTGTGATCCCAAGTGCTTTTAAGTGCTTTGGATCTGTGGCATCTGTAGGAATTCAAACTCTATGAAAAATACTGAGCGGTGAGTGCAGACTGGTTTGTTTAACTCTGTTTATAGCCAGCTAATGAGTAAGAGTGGAGTCATAGGGAACGAAACTCTGATCCAATTCCTGCAGCCCTTACTTCTGTCGAGCTTGCCAAGAGCTGAGCATAAATACAACTTGTAGTGTTTGCCAGCCAAGTGCAGGCTGTTCCTCTGAATGCCTCTCCTATCCTGCACTGTCTCCTTGCACATACTTTCCTTTTTCCCTTTCTGGATGTTTGTACCTGGTTGGGAATTGTGGGGGTTTTATTAGAATTCGAGTGGTCTTTTAAGACAACCCTGTTTGTGATGAAGTGGTTGGTGTCCCCCTCAGAGACGATCCTTGCACTGGAAGCTGAACAGTTTGATAGGGTGCTGTGCTGCCCAGCCAGGAGTGGTGATGCCCCACTCCTCTCTTCCATGTTGGTGCATTTCCTGTAACTCAAGTATGCTGCTCAGATACTTAAAAGGCTTTGGTTTTTTGCTCTCACATTTGTTACAGCCTAAATCTGAAGCCATGCTGAGATCTTGCAAAACCAGATGCAGCTGAGACTTTCAAGTGTTCTAGAGCAGATGGAAATGGCTGTGGGTTTCCATGAGGGCTGGCTTTCTGTTTCATGGCTACAAAGTGAAAGATTTTGATTTCCTGCAACTTCCAGGAGTGTAGGGGCAGATACTAGTCCTGTAACTAGGCATGGGCAGATGTTGTCACTCTCACTGCGATGCGGCTTCAGCCATGAGTGCAGACTCTGTGAGGCTGCCCTGGGTCTCCATGTCCTTTCCCACACCTGGAAGCCGAGCACGTGTCACTCTTGGAAGTGCTGAAGAAGAAGAAACTGGAAAGATCCATAACTTGCTAAACGTGGAAACCTATTCAAGCCAATTTCATCTTACTCACCAAAACTTGTAATTCTGCCCTTTTCAAAGGTAAAACAAAAGTCTTGCAGTCCTTTGCAACAATGCTGTAGTCTGGTCCCAAGCTGCCTCCTCACTTGGGCTTAGTGCTGCCCAGCCATGTGAGAGCTGCTCACAAGGTGTGTGTGCAGGTGTTTTCTCATTCAGCTTGTGTGTGTGTGTGCTTTCCCCTCTCTAGGTGTGCACATTTTATGTGTCTAAAGCCTCAGGCCAGACTTGGTGGCTCAGTATTTCAGCTGTCGTTAAGAAGGAAGTGCTCTTGGAACTGAACTGGTTTTAGAAAACTAACTGAAAAAGTAAAACCCCCAAATTTGTGTTCTAAAAGAGATGGCTTTGGGCCATGTGGTCTCCTACAGGAGTGTGCATCCTCCTGCCTTCAGGCTGCTGCCTTCCATCGATGATGACCAAAAGTTGCCATTTCCGACAACTGTGAGCAGTGCGGATCGCTCTGGGGCAGTCCCGAGCCGAGTCCCCGCCATGCCAGCGGTATAGCTGGCGTTATCTGCCCATCTGCATCCCTCCCAGAGACTGCATTTTTTTTATCCCTGTAGCACATGCAACCCTATGGGCAGCAGGCAGCCGGCTCTGCCCTGGGTGTGCTCTGCCCGGGGAGGGAGGGGATCCTTCTGTCCTTCTGGCTGCTTCCCGGGCACCTCTCACCAGCGCTAACGATGCTTGTGGGCATCTCCTGTGTGCACAGTGGGGAGATGCTGTGGCCACTACCTGAACAGGCATAACTGTGAAGGAATCTTACACTCTTCTGTGCCTGTTTCTTTGATTCAGCATTATTGTGTCTTGGGGAAGGGGATGGGAGCAAAATGCCCTTCCCCCACCCTCCTTTATCACTGTGTAATACTTTTTCTACACACACTGTGTATAGTAAGAAGGGTTTTGCCAAGGTTTTCTAATTAATAGACACTAACCAGCATTTCTTTCTTTTTTCTCTTCTTTGCACATGTGACTTTAACTGCAATGGTACATGGTCTTTCTGTTCTTTTCTAATTGTGAACTTAAGTAAGCAAATTCTGGTGTCTGTGACATTAATGCACTGTGGGTTTAGCCTTGTAAATTGTTCTGTTCCAAGCTGGGTTCTCTTAAGTTATAGCTGGATGGGGGTTTTGTTGTTTTTTAAACTGAAACATAAAACCGTTTTACACTTTGCATATTTTGTACAGTAAAATTCTGGAAATAAACTGAAACCAGATTTGATTGTCCCACTCCTTTCTCTTATCCTTTCAGACAAAAAGCTCTTCTGCTTTTCAAGCATTCCTTAGCTGTGGGCAGGAGGGGCCCTGCAAACATGTGGTTTAGCTTTTTTGTGGTTTAGCTTGTCTTTTTGTCACCCTCATTTCTAGGCCTTTCTGGTCTGCCCTGCCACAGTAAAATGCAAACTCATTTATCACTCCTGAAGGAAGACTGGTAGGTGACTGCTTTGAACACCTGAAATCTCAAATGATGGGGAGCAAATGCAGCTGGGGAAGAAGGGGGGGCACATGACTGGAGTGGGAACAGGTTTTTCTGCCTCCTATGTTCTCATAGTTTGCACACAAATTATGAAGTGCAGGATTCACTGCCGAGGTCCTTATTTGGCTCTGGTGGGGAGGAGGAGTGGCAAGAGGCAGAAAAGCCAGTGTTCCTTGTTTGTGTGAATGGAAACGTGTGCTCTGCCAAGAAAAGGTGCAGGGATTTCACCTCAACAGCATCTCTGACTCTGGCTTTCCCCACCATCAGTTTCCATCTCCAGCATACCAAGAGCTCGGAAAGATGAAGCAGCTGTGCCCAAGGAAATGTGGGAGCAGCTCTTTTGTCTAAATGTTTTTTGTTGCCCACTCTTCAGGCAAGCCCACTTTTAGAGGGAATACCTCTCCTTACAGCTGTGCCTGGCCCAGCACATCTCCTTGGTGACTTCAACTGCTGGAAAAATCCACAGGATGCTGCTCTTTAGTGCAAAAGAGTACAGCAGTTGTGGAGATAAGCAGCGCAGACATAAATGCCTGTAGAGAGAAACAGCCACGTGTGGCTTGTGGGGAGACAGATGTATTTGGGCTAGAGAGAGCTGAACTAAGGTCTGGGAGGAAGCAGGAAGGGCGCGACAGGGGTGTTCTCTGTTCTGCCTCCTGCCCTCCCTTGATCTCTGCTTTTGATCTGTCCCCCTCATCCCGCTGGTGCTTTGGCAGTGCCCAGCCCCAGACTGTTTGCAGGTCAGCTCCCAGAGATGGCCAGGGAAAGGAAAGAGCACTGCTGCTGCCCTGCAGAGCCTGAAATGGGGGTGCAGCCATTGCTGATCCCCTCCTGCCTCTCAGAGGAAGACCTGACTTGCCGGACTGGAGCTGTGTAGGTAAAGGCTCTGTGGGAGTCAGCCACAGGTGTGTCATGGGAAGGTGCAAGCAGCAGGAATTTGGCATAAACAAGACACTGGGCTTGTCAGTCTCATTCCCGGCTCGGCCTTGAGAGCTGTGTCTTTACATGTGAATTCAGCACGCTCTGTTTCATTTCTGGGATAGTACTGATACCAAATCAACACCTGACTGCTGCCGTTTGTGGCACTTTCTGTCCTGCTGTGGGCTGTGGAAGCTGATGGAAGGAACAGGCTTTGCTAGAGGGACTGGTTGCCTTGGCCTTCACCCAGAGCTCAGCTATCTGAATCATAAAGGGCTATGGTATGTAGCTCAGCAGAAATTAGAGCTGAGGGAGCTGATCTGGTCTGACCAAGTCTTTTCACTGAAGTTGCATGGACCTTTGAGGTGTGATGGAGCCTCAGGTGCAACGTTGGGTTAAGTATTACTGACCCAAACCTTTGACAGAAAGGGGATGGAGACTTTTACTGGAAAAAACCCGCCACTTGGAGGGACCTGGCACCCTGAACCAGAGGTAAGCACCTTTTGCCTGAGGGTCATACTGGACTTGAGGAGGAGATGCTTCTCCTGCAGTGCCCTTCTTGACCGTCTGGGCGTAAGACACTGGCTGCCCTGGGACATCACAGCAGCAACCACTGCTGTGGGTATTTGGTGGCTGAACTGTGGATTAATTCATAAGAGGATCAGTTGGTACCAGACCTCACTGCTATGGAGAGTCAGAAAACATCAGCTGTGGGGAATGAAGTGGGGATCTGTGGGGTAAAGAGGCCACATGCAGTCAGAGGCCACGTGCATAACAAACAGGATAAGAAAGGGATTTGTCACCTTTAGCAACTGTCTCTAGAGCCTTGCTTGAAGCACTAGCAGCACGTCACCATGTGATATTGTCAGCTAAATTAATAGTTCAGTGAAATATCTGGCTGTGGAGGTCTGCAGGGCTTCAAACCCCGAAACAGCTTCTCCCAGTAAAATGAAGTGGCTCAGCCCCAGGTCTACACTCCTGGGAAGTACAGGAGGGGTTGAACTCAAGGGCTTCCAGGGGGTCCTGGAGCTCAGGACAGGTGGGTAAGTGCAAGGGGAAGGAGATCTCTCAGAAGCACATGGTGTCTCACAAGAGCATGCAGGAAGGGAAGGTGTACTGGGAGCTGGCCAAGCAGAGTGCTTTGATTTGTCTTTCAACAGCACTCCTGAGTTTATGATGGATTGGGAAGGCGGTGGGTTTAGGTTACAGTCCTTTCCGGTACTGACAGATAATCCACTGGGGCAAGGGCATCCATTCCCTTTCCATGGACTGCTGGGTCAGGAGGTGCTGAAAGAAAAGAGAGCACTGAGCACAACATGTCTGCAAAAGTAGGGATGGTGTAGCGGGGTAATGGCATATGCATCAACCATTATCTATGAACAAGGTTACCTGAGTTGCTTTGGAAAGCTGTAACAAGTTTTACTGCCCTGCTGTGAGCTGGTTTGTGCTGGCACATTGCTAGTAAAATGGGGAGTACCTCAAATGGGAAGAAATCTGTTTTCCCATTTGTCCCCATCTCCCTGTCCCTCTCCATAATGAACTTTGAAAAGGTTGTGGCTTGTTTGGGATCCCCCTGCCACCAACTGCTGCTCACACAGTAGTCTGTGTTCAGGTCAGAGCGCGCTGCAAAAATGCTGACCTACTCCAATGCCCTGAGCTCATCTTCCCTTCCTCCAAAATGTGGGGACCTGAATGGAGTGAAGATTTCTGTGCAGTACTTGGGGCTTGCCCTGGTTCCAGCTCAGGTAATGTGGATAACCTGGGCACCCAAGTGGTAGTGTAGCTTGTTGGCCTCCCAAAGGCCATGGGTCCTGCCCGCAGAAGGAGAACAGATGTTTGCTGCAGGGACCACAGCCAAAAGAGAGGGAACAATCAGTCCTTGGGCTCTGCGTGGACAGCACTAAATACAATTTCTAAGAGGAAGGAGGAAGATAACTTCTACCTTGTGGATGTGCATTTGGAGTAGCTCAATGCATCCACCTTGCTTATGTATCAAAATATGGAGCAAGCAGCAAAGCTTCAAGAGAGACAGTAAGACAAGGCACCATGAAGTCAGTGGAAGAGACCTTAGAGATCAGGGTGTGGGTTTTCCCTCCAGCATCCTTAGAAACATGAAGGCACAGAGATTTAAAAAAAAACTGAGACACCACAAATTGCTCTAAACATGAAGCTACTCCATAAATTGAAACATTTTAAGTCTCTTACAAAGGCAAAATCAGGCTTACAATTGTTTAAACATCTTGTCTTGGTTGTCTTTCTTTTTTCCTTTTTCTTTTTTTTTCTTATTATTTAAACAGGTAGCATGAAATAAAAGTGGATGCATGGTGAGAAGGGAGTTCTTGACAAAACACATTTGATTCAGCCTCTTTGAAAGTTTTAAGAGACATTCAGAATGTTTTAGCTCTTTGGACCTCTCTTCAGAACAAGTCAGATGCTGTGGGCATGCTTTAAAAGAGGGAATAAGAACGAGCTGATTATATCTGGGCCACAGATGTGAAACAGATCTGAAAACCTTTTAGCTTCTATTTTGTAAAAGCTCATTCTTGAGTACTCATAATACCAGATCCTACAGTTGATTATAATTTTGCTTCGTAAGTGGTTGTGAGAAACTAGTTTAGTAATTCAGTAACTAGACTGTGGGAAGCTGTTCACATTCCTTCAGCAACTTCATTTTGTGAGGACTAGAATGTTCTTAAACATTTAGCTACTTTTATTGTTCAATAACCTCTCTCTTTGTCACTAGCAGGAGCAGGACTTTGAATGTTGAATTGAATTTTAAAGCAAAAATCAAATCTGACACCAGACAAATTTCAGGGCTGCTCTCTGCTCAAACATCACTTTAATTTTAACCTGTGTTACTGAGGGAGGGACCTAATTCAAGCTGGGCTTTCTCCAAATGCCAAAGCAGAAGAGATTGCCCATGGCTATTTAAGTCATTTACCACCCACAACCAAGGGAGGTCTCAGTCAGGAGAGCCACTGGTAGTCTCTGGCAGGGAGGTGGCTTTCTGGCTGCAGCTGAATATGGGATACCCTCTCCAGAAAACTCATCTCGTTTAACCCTCAAGGCTAATTTCTTATATGTGAAGCCTTGACACCTGTCTTCTGCTCAGATGGTGCAGAGGTGTGATTGCTGGTGGCGCTGCGTGTTACTGGTTTCTTCCCACAGTGACAGCAGTCAGGGCTTGGTTGCAGAGTGATGGCTCCTCACCTAGATATCGGGACAGTGGGAAAAGATGTCCACCAAAAAAATTCTGGTACTTCTGCCCAGGCTGGTAAAATGGCTTTTCTTTGAGTATGTCCCACCTGTCCCCCTCAAAATAAAAGCCAGTGACAAAGCTTTGTCCAGACATCTTTCTTCTCAGGAAGGAAATGTTGTCCATCCTCATGTTCACAGTTATTGGGGTCCAGCACAGCCAGGTTGTGGCAGTGGTGTGAGGGAGGCTGCTGTCTCCCTGGACTGGGATGAGCACAAGCAGTAGGGGCAGGGAAGGGCTCTGCCCTTCAGTGACCCTCAGTACCATATGCTGTGGGGGTGCATTGAGGAGAAGAGGAAGACAGACTACATAGAAATGAAGAGAGAAAATAAATTAGTGGAGCCAGTGAGGGTCAGAAGAGTAGTAAGTCAAGAGGCATGAAAAGAAGGTGGAAAAGGTGTTTTCTTGGTTTCCATAGCATTAGGGACACTGCCCTTTGAGTGCTCTGCTGTTCCCCTTCATCACAAGAGCTTGGCAAGAGAAAGTGCAAGGGGGGAGCGAGGCACCAGAAGGATCTTTGCTTCCATCCCAAAGGCAGTTTGTAATCTGATTCCTAAAATGGGTCTTCAAGCTGCAAGGAAGCTCTGTAGCTTGTTTTTTTCTTTAAATAGCTTAGCACCTTTTAAATCTGGCAGAGTGTTCTGAGAGCTGAGCCAAGGCTCTGCCCTGGACCCTGCCCCATGGTCCCCATTGTCTTTAGATGTCATCTTCTGCCAAAGAGGTGTGAGAACCATCCCACGGCTGTCCCCCAGGGGTACTGACCATCCAAGGACTACTTTGCTAGAGGCCAGTGGTACAGGGGAGTGGGGAGGAGGCAGGGGATGCTGCAATGCAATGGGTTGACACAGAGTCTTGGATCTCAGGTAGGACACCGTCCTGCTGGTGCAGCCTCGTTACTGAGGCCAATTACCCTTCCTGCTGTGCTCTGCTGTTTCCAGTTTCTAGCAGCTAGTCTTGCACTGTGTGGCATAGACGTACCTGGGGTGTAAAAGCAGCTAGAAGGCAGTGTGCTTTGTCTCAGAGGACCAGGGTGCTTCTTGCCTCTTTGCCTGTTCCTCTTCTTCAGTCCCCCGAGTCCAGGCATTAGTGTGCAACTGGCTGTGTATGGGACTTCCTCAAAGCCAAAGCTGTGCTACAGTGGAGAGAAATCTGGATGCAATCTTGGTCTGTATTCCCAAGACTGTAAGTCTGTGGCGGCTGGGAAATGATATGTTCCTGTCTAAATAATTGTTTTCCTGGGAATAAAAGGCGATGGTTTTTGTTCAGTCTCTGTAATGAATCAATCATTTCTTTAGATATGATGTTCAGACAGACACGAAGAAGCAGCCGGTGTCCTCAGCTCTGTGTTCATGTTGGTGTCTGGCTGAGCATTTTCATTCTTGGATAGGAAGCAGCTGAGGTCTCTGGTTTCACTATGGGGCCATTTCTCTACCAAGAGAGAGACAGGACACTCATCACTACTCAGAAACATCACAAAAACAGCTGAACCTGAAAACATGGAGTAATTTGTGATTTCCAGAGTGCTTCCCTTGTCCTCTCCTCCTGCAGCTGTTTCATAAATGGTTGACATAAACTCAGAGCAGTTTTTTAGGTTCACAGAGCTTCTACATCAGTGACTGCCGCAGAGGCAGAAACTTTCTCCTCCATGCTGCAGTATGACAGCTGCAGTGTATTCCTTCTGGTGGGTTTCCCTCTCCCTTTGTTGTTGCTCATGAGTAGCACAGGATGGGCTGTGGTACAGCACCCCAAACAAACCCTTGGGCTGTGGCCTCCAGGCTGTGTCTGGGGACTGAGAGGAGGTGCTGCATAACTTGGTGTTCCTGCCACATACTGTGTGTTAGGGGAGTCCTCACCACCACTGGGACCTGAGAAGATCAGGTTTTGGAGTACTTTGGGTACTTACTTGGCAGTGGTGGGTAAATGGTCAGACTCAATGATCTTAGGGAGTCTTTTCCAATCAAAATGATTGAATGATTCTGTGAAGAAACTGATCACCTTGAAGCACTCGCCGTTGGATGAGGGTAAAATACAATTCCTGTCTTTATGTGTATTAAGAGCCATTTAATATGTCTAGCTAACATGCTGGAGAAGAGAACTACTTGTGAAGAGAGATGTGCTTGTGAAACACTTAGTGCTGCCCATGTACACAATTTTTTTTTTTTTAATAAAGGTTTTTTTTGCAGATTCCTCATCCAAATGTGCTGATCTTTTGCTTCTCAGTGTATAGTGGGCACGGTTAGGCTGACTTTGCTCCTCAGGGCCACCACTGCCTTTCAAATGACAGTTGTTCCTACTTGTGACAGAGGAGCCCAGGAGTGCCTGGGCTCCTGTGTATCATCCCCATACCACTGTCTTACCCGTCCCTGCAAGGAAAACACTCAAAATCAAGCTGCCATCTCCTTCCCAAGGGGCATTTTGTCATTCAGCACTTTGGTCATTCGGATCTCAGGGCAGAGGAGGTGTTACGGGTTAATGGGAAGGGCTTTGCTGCCCACCCATCCTCATTGCTACAATCATTCCTCTGCTGCAATGCTTTCCTAACTTTTTATGTGTTTATCCCAAAAGCTGATGATAAACAGTTCCTGTTTGTGGGCAAAGACAATGATGAGAAATGTAATGGTGAACTGAGGGAGGAAAGGGCAGCCCCAACCCTGGCACCATGTAGGAATGGCAGCTGTAGGATTAGCTCTTTCTTGCATAACTCGAGGGAAATTTTTCATAAACCACTGGCACCACTCCCCAGTATGAGTTCAGCCTTAATAGTTCTACATTATTTATTTCTTTTCCCTCTAGAGGTCTTTTGCTTTGAAATGTTTAAGTGCCTGTGAAACACCTGTGCACTTGAACATGTCCCTAGCGCTGTTTGCAGGGTCTGCCTGCTCTGCCTGGGTAACCTGTGCCTCTCAGAGCATCTGGAGTGGGGCACTTCAGAACAGAGGGGCATCCACAGTGGGAGAGGAGAATGCAGAAAGCACCCAGACAATCGGCGTGTCTGGAGATTGTGCTAGTTAGAAAAGGGAATAGAACAATTTTTCATTATTCTTCATGTTTGGAGTGACTTGATGTGGAGGCACGTGGCCAGTGCAGGCTGTTGCTTTACGCAGAGTGAAACTGTGTGTGTTTTCCTCTTGGGAACAGCCCAAAGGTAAAGATAAGCTAGTACGTTTCTCAGGTCAGCAGATGTCTCTTAATCACAGACCGGGAGACTACTAGAGGGCTTGTTCTGCAGTTTCTTTCTCCTTACCAGTGCACATGAATGAGACCTTGAGTTCTGCTTGCTCCCTCTCTGGTCTGGGATGCTTCAGCAAACCTCTTAAGGAAAAAGCAGAAGGAGAATTCTGGGCACCCTGTTGGCTAGTAGAGAGTGGGATGTGAGTGAAAGAGAGAATGGATCTCCATGCTGAGAGCACACTGAATTTCAAGACTTTTGAAAGTTGTTCATCACCCCAGAACAACCAGGTGAATAGTCTCCCCAAACAAACTTGATTCATCTTTCAGACAATGCTTATGCATCATAATGGAAGCAAGAAAGGGCAAACGGTTGCCCTGTCTATTCTTCTAACAGACTGTATCTGAAAAGCATATGTTGAGTGATGCTCGACAAGGAGCTAACTTGGCCTGCAGTCATTTACCGTGTTAGCACAGTATTCATTCATGTGCACAGACACAGAGAGATATTCAGCTATGTGTTGTTCATACTGGCACTTTCCACCAAGGGGATATGGCACACTTGGGAACACATCAATACTTCAGCTTTTTATGCCAGTAGTTTCAAATTTCTATTTCAGCTAATGTAGAGAGAGAGTGTCAAAGAAACAGATCAACAGTCAGGAAAAAAAATTCTATAAAATCTTGCTTTGGAGTTCATCTGATAAAGGAAATATTTAGTGTGTAAACCTTGTTTCTCATCAGGCTGTTTCACATTTGTGTAATGAGCTCTGATTCTTCTGTCCCTCGCTCTGTTACTTCCTCTCACATCACGTACCTCTGTCCTAAGCCAGTATAAGCATGTTCAGAACAATACTTTTTGTTTGTAGCAAGAGAGGAGATGTGTACACTACTTATGCTAACAACTCTGAGCAACTGGAGAACATTTTTATAAATGTATTTATAAAGATAAAACCATCTCTGAACTCTCCATTCATTGCACTATTGCCAAACCTAAGAAGCTAAGACAATTGAAATCTGCTGGCATGGGAAAGCAGGGACACCTAATGCTGCCACAGTGACCTGCACATGGATGGTGCTGCATTTGCCAGGACTGTGTTACAGACCCTTAGCTTTGTGAGTGACCCCCTTGACTGCAAACGGGTACCCTGAGCTCCTTCTCAGCCTGCAGTCAAAAGAGGCTTCTCACGTGGGATATCTGAATCTTCAAGCAGGGACTGTGCAACTAAATACTCAAAAGCCAAACAGCTTGAATGTGTCTGCTGCTCATGCCCCAACGCACCTCATCCACTGTCTAATATGTTTGGATGGATGTGTTCCCTCCCAACATCTTGATCATGGGAAAAGATGCTACATAGGCTTTAGGTGAAGAGTCAGCTAAAGATGAAAGGTCATGGGGAATAGGGATGCTTTGGTGTGGGCCCCTATGGATGTTTCCATTGGCTTGGCTCAGTGCCATGATCTTCAGACTCAATGGTTTGGGCTCAGAGCTGGATCAGTCTGTCCAGCAGTTCAGGAACTTGTGAGCTTTGATGTTTCATATCAGGCACTGACCCCAGCTCTGGCCTGAGCTTTCAAGAAAAAGGAGCTTCAGACAGAGGCCATGGTTTTTGGTTTTGTCTTAAGCTGCCAGACAAGAATATCCTGTCATTATGTAGAATCACTGAAAATTTTAATAGCATCCCTATAACCTCCCTCCCCTTCCAAAGCATTTTGTTGCTCTTAGCATGTTAGAGTAGCTACAGACTCCCGCAGCAGAACTTGCAGGATTGAGTGGTCTTGGCAGAGTAGCTGCAAAGGGCATTGTGTTTAATAAAAGGGCTAAACTTTACAGTTAGGGTTTTCCTTATGTCTTGAAGTGAGATTTGGTCTTTGGATGTTAAGTGCTGGGCTGATGAACACAAAAAATACAAACTGGCTCCCTGCGCCCCTCTGGCAGCAAGCAGGCAGGTACTTTTCTCCTGCCCTGGGACACTCGGGGCAGATTCCCTGCAGATTCCTACTGTCCTTACTAAGGAGGCATGATTTGCAGTGGTGCTGGGTGCCTGCAGGTGCTGCCCTCCGCAGGGGCAGTCCCGGTGGCTCAGCACCACTGGGAATCAGGCGAGGGCATCCCAGCAAGGGCGAGGGCAGGGGGAGCGGGATGGGGGGAAGGAGGAGCAGCGGTGCTTGCTGATGCTCAAACATAGGTCTTCCAATGGAGGGACCTGCCACAGGGTGAGGGGTCTCGGCGCCGCGAGTCAAACTGCACAGAGTCACAGTTAGTCATCATCGTCGTCATCATCATCATCA
Source organism: Dasyornis broadbenti (assembly GCA_013397935.1). Taxonomy (NCBI): domain Eukaryota; kingdom Metazoa; phylum Chordata; class Aves; order Passeriformes; family Dasyornithidae; genus Dasyornis; species Dasyornis broadbenti. The sequence goes on along the minus strand of VZRN01002535.1, from coordinate 41,733 downwards.
TCATCGTCATCATCATCGTCATCATCGTCATCATCGTCATCATCATCATCATCATCTTCATCATCGTCATCATCTTCAGTATTTATCTTCCCAGAAAGAACATCCTCTATCCAGTCCTCCAGCTCCTCAGCTGTGGGCAGGTCATCATCATCTCTGATGTCCATCCAGACGCTGTCAGCCTGCGGGGACAGGTGATGAAGGATTAGCTGCCCTCAGAGACACAGGGAAGAGACGGGGTACATGGCTCTTGTGGGGGTGAAGGTTGGACCACAGGTGGGATGCAGGGACCCCAGTGATGAAGGGATGATGGCAGCGTTAGCTCCCTCTCTGCCACATCCTGTGGGCAGGCTTAGCCTTTGTCTACCCATGCACTGGTACCACCACTTCCCCCTGGAGTGCTGCTGTGCCTGACCAGGGGCAGTGGGACTTGTCAGCAGGTTTACAGTGTGTGGTGCAGTGTGCCCTGATGAGATGTGTGCCTGCTGCCTATCCCTGTGAGCAGAAGCATTGCCCACCTGACGCATCCCTCGCTCTGGACAGTAGACTGATATGTAACCTCCAAGTCTACATAAAGAGATATCAAACAGACCTCTGCCAGCACCTGCTGCATCGCCCTGATTCACAGGACATCACAGTGTTTCCCTCCTTCCATCCAGAGCCCTTCTGGTACCTCTTCCTAGAAGTCTTTACAACCTTCTGTCGACACCCTTTCTCCCCAACCTCTTTTACAGTCACCTTTGCCTCAGGACCTTGCCCTGGACTCTCCACATGTTATAGTGGTTCCTGCACTTGGAAAACCCTTTCCTTAGATCATCTCAGCCATGCTCCCATGCATCTCAGCTGAAGAATGGTGAGAAACAGGAATGCCCTAGACTGCAGAAGCCCCTGCTCTTTCTCTCCAGCTGTCTACACTACTTCCATAAACCAGAGGGGATGGGGGAATTCAGTAAAAAGACAACGACTAAGTTATGGCTGCTACCCAGGGACAGAAAACGCAGCTTAGATGGTCTCTGAGGCCTGGAAATGAAAGTTTTCTTCTCTACTTTGCTCTAGGTTCCTCAGGTAAATGCCTGGATAAACCCCTTTCCCTTCACTGTGTCTCCTCCAGGATCAGCCTCCTATTTTGCAGAGGAACTGTGAGGTTATCTCATTCATCATTTGATGTTGCAGAAGCAAGTGATCTTCACATACCAGAAGATAACTACCAGCTTTTGCAAATGCATCCAGCTTCTTTCCCTGTCTGTGATATCTAATTCTGTTTGTTTTATGGCTTGCTAAAAAGCCAGACCAATTTCTGCTCAAGGAAAGCTGTGTCTCCCATACATTATTTTCCTCCTAAATCACCAAAATTGTAATAAAAAAAAGAAAAAGAGCCATGGAGAGGCACATAGCTCTTGCTTCACACAAATGTTCATATCCTTAACCTCAGGACTGTTCATGCATCAGAAAGTGACACTTTTAAAGAATGGGAAGAGGAGTGGCTCCATTTCGCCTCAAGAAGGTGCTGTGCAAATAAAGCAGTGATATTTTGCTGGGTGTCATGGCCCTAGTCCTGAGCCACAGCCACCAGAATGTGATGAGCCAGCTGGGGCTGCTGAGAGCTCTGGTGTTTGCATTGGCAGGTTTTTACAGAAGTGATGGGGTCACGGGGGTTATGTCCACTGAAGCCAAGTGCGGTGTTTATTTTCACTCCGTTGTGTAAGCCCCACGTTGTACCTGTGTAACTTGTCTGAATGCAGTGATGTAACACTGAAATAACAAAACGAGCTCCGTGTTTGTTTTAGATATCCCACCAACCAAGAACTTTCTTAAATCTCTCTCGAGAAATAAAAAAAGGACTTAAGAGGAATGAAATAAAACCTGCAAATACTATAATCAACAACCTGAAACATTTACTATATCAAAGCCAGATAATGCATGAGTTTTTACAGGTCTCTGAGTGACTGCTGAAGAATAAGGCATAAGTTCTTACCTAATTCTGCTTTCTGTATGAATCTCATGCTGCTGACATTCCTACTTCCATGAATTTCCATTGATTGCTATTTAATGTAGCTTTGACATGACTTAAACATAACCAGTCACAGTAAATATAATGAAGAGAGATACTGTGGACTAGTATTAAGGACAAAAGCCTGGAAGACATGGGCTCTCTTTCTGGCTTGTCCATTCATTTCTCTCATGATCTTAGGTGACAGATGCTATTTTGGCCCATTTCCCTTTGGTCTCTCCCTTAACTATTTTGCTAAGAAGCCTTAACTCACTGGGTTTTCACTCTCTAGGTGTCTGCCCCATGCTCTTGTGGAGTACTGCTCTATGACGGGCAAAAAGCTCACATCCAGCCAGGGCTGAAACTACTCCGTGACTCCCAAGCTGGCCTTTCAACCCCCTAAATGGGATAGGCAAGATGCAGGGGCTCTGCTGTCTTCATGACACCATTGCTTTGCCTCCCCCATCATGTCTCCCATGTTATGGTCTTGCAGCATCTGTTATAACAGGAGGCACAACCATCCAGTACACCCTTGCTGTCCCTCTTTTTCTGGGGTGATACAGGAGAGGATGTGGAGGCTGGAAGCAAGGTCAGTGTTGAGCCAAACCAGCACCCAGCCCCGCACACTTGTCCCAACTCTAAGTCACTCACTGCTCTCTTCTAATGAAACATCTAGTTCACTTATTACTCAAATTTCAAACATGAAGTCAAGCATCAATTCACAAACACTTCTGCGGTGGAGAGATTTCTGCTTCCAGAAACTTACATACCCACACAGGTTTATTTTAAAGAGATTAAAACAAACACCCAGCACTTAAATGTTAAAAGTAAACTAAGGTAATAGGTGAGCCAGGCAGGAACACGCTGCATTATGGGCTCTCTGATCATCTGGACTGCTATTGTCAGAAAGAGGAAAGAATGGTTTCTGTCTGTGTCAGGGTTGTGAAGCATGTTACATTGCACTCAGCAGCTCTCCTGAGATCTCTGCTGGTGAGGGTCAGATGGGTTTCTCTCCCACCTGCCTGAAAAGCTCACAGCATGTGGGCAACACAAGATCAATCCCACGGCTTGCTGGCTTGAAGATAACCACAGTGAAAACAGTAGCTGCTAGAAAGTTGTCCCAATAGCACAGCTGTGGGTGCTGTGGGTACTGCTGCTCCCTCAGCTATGCCAAAGTAGCCCCAGCCTCTGCAGGTCTCCCTCTGCAGCTGCTGCCTACGGGAAGGTGTGGAAACCTTCACTACCACCAGGTGTGGGGCAAGCAGGTCTCCTCTTCACACACAAATTGCTCCAGCACTACCTGCGCAGCAGTGGCTGAGGGGGAGGAGGGCCTGGATGAACCCCAGTGCACCCTCCTCACCGCAGCAGGATCCCTCCATTACCAGTTTATGCTGTACTTCTGTTAAAGCTGTGTATTTATTTTGGTTTTTTCAAGCTGTGCAGTTTCTCTCTGACATCTGTTGGGGACCATCTTTCCCTCCTACACTCAAGCTGTGCCCTTTTACTTCTGCAGAAAAAAACAACCTCTTTTTTTCTCCTCTTCTCCTCCCCTAAGCATGGCTTTCTTTTCCCCTTGCACACACTTTTTCTCCACAAAGGCACAAAGCTGTTGGAACAGGGAATGGACAAAGATGCGTGCTGTGGATTGAGGTGGAAATGTGAAACCTTGAAACCAAAGCTGGGCAAAGCCCTGAATCCCAGGCCACAGAAGCTGGTCCTGTCCTCAGCAGATGTGGTTTGTGTGTGATTTGTCAGCAGAAACACTCAGATCAAAGCCCTCAAACCAAACCTCAGATGTGTTAGAAACTCTGCGGCAGGTGTTACAAACCCCTGGTAAGGTCTTCATACTTTTTCCCAGGGGAAAAGCCTGTTCTATCTGCACGTAATAGTAGAAATCCCACTGACTCTAGCAGACATCAAGTCCCACCGTTTCTAGCACCCTAATTTTGGGATCACTGGATTTTCTGGGCACATGCTACTCACGTCCGTGACGTTCACCACTCCGATCTGTGGTCTGAACAGGTCGATCTTGAAGGTCTTCTCCCAGTAAGTGATGAGCTGCAGGAGTGAGACACAAAGCTCAGACAGGGGTGCTTGCAAAGCCCCATTACATTAGCTCAGTCAGCTGGGCTGTGGAACGAGGATTGTGCATCCATGTGTGCATGGGAGAGAGGAGAAGCTGCACACAAGCTTGGGCTGCCACACATGGCAAAGGAAAGCGCTGACTCCAGGGGTGTTCCCAAGACAATGCCTTTAGGGAGGCAGACCCAAACAAGCAGCTTTCAGGGAGATGGCCTGCGGTGCAGTTTCCCATCTTTCCCAGTTCCACATTCCCTGGGGCAATTCCTGCACTCGTGTGTGCACATGCGCACCCTCACACACCCTCACGCCCAGCCCATCCGTGAATTAAACCATGAAAGGCAAAGAACCTCTGCCACTCACCAGAGGAAAGTCGTCAGGGTCAATCCAGACAATGCTCAGGTCGGGATTATCAGTGTTGTCCCTGGCAACCTGCTTCAGGATTTCCAGGAACTCAAAACCATCTGAAATTATATATGAACTACTGCAACTCTCCTGCAAATGCACAGGGACTTTTAGCTTGTGGCGTTTCCAGCTAGCCTAGCTCCCCTATGCACACAGGAGTTGTTTATAGTTCTCATTAAAATGCTGTCTCCCAGCGCTTTCTTTTGATAATAAGGCTTTTAATTTCAAGCATCCTCCTCGGATATTGAAATTAGTTACACATGAATTAAGCCCCGTAATCCTTCCGTGGAGTGGAACAATGTCACTATTTTCTTGTGGTGAGGGAGGAACTGAGCCCCCAAGAGGCCAAAGCTTTCTGATTTGCTGATGGCTCTGAGAAGCACCAATGCCATGGTTTTTCAGAAGTTGGTGGCCTCAGGTTTCCCACACATGCCTATCCCACACCCAGCCCTCAGCACTTTCCCAGAGCTACACGCAAGATGGACACAGAGTAAGGGAGTAAATCCTGGTACTGGGGTGGAGGGGATGACTTTTTTTCCCCAGGCAATCATTCATTTATATCCAAAATTTGAGTCCTGGCTGGCATACCTGCTAGCATAAACACCCAGAAGCATCCCAGCTCCCATCCCAGTAGGCTGGGGCTCCCCATCCTGGCCAGGGTGCTAGACCCCACAATGCAAACAAAGCACATGAAAATACAATTTCTTGAAGGATGGACAGTTACACAGGGAAGAAAACGGCCTCCTACCTGGGTCATCTTCTTCAGCAAAGGCTACGATGTGGATACCCTCCATGTCATCCTCCTGGAAACAACACAACTATTACTGAAGGGCCAGGGTGGAAGGACAGAATCTGGGTGGTTGCTGCAGATGAGCAATGGGATGCCCTCAACTGCAAAGGGAGGTTTGACTAGAGCCCCACTGAAAAACCAGAAATGGGAGCTGAGGTAAGGCTGAGTCATGAAGGTATTAGGTGCTGAATGAGGTAATTCGTGTGGTGCTGCTGAAACTCTTCAGATAAAAATGAGGTAAGCACCACGATGGCAACAGCGAGGGAGATTCTGATGGTGTGAGGTGAAAGCTTCTCTGCAGAAAAGGTCAAGAGCTCTCTAGCATGAGAATAGAGGACCCCGCTTCATGCCTGAGGCTGCCTACCCTCATAAATTTTCAGCTCCCAGGAGAGGGCTTGCAGGGAAACAAATATCTGCCACCATGCTCAGCCCCAAAACATGCTCCTTTGGGGCCAGCAAAGGAGGTTTTCTCACAATATGAGAGGCAAGGCGGCTCATTTGGGCCCCATTTTGGGAGGTGAAGGGTCTCTGCTTTAGGTGAGGGTCTCCGTGAGCAGTGAGGGAAATTGAGTGGGGGGCTCATTTCAGGGCCCCAATGAGTGGAGGACAGAAATTACAGCCTGGTGGATTCCTTTTCTCCATGAAACATGTGAGTAATGATATTGGCAAAGGCCAATGGATCTGCCGGCTGGTTCATCAGCCATCTGCAATGAATGTCATCTCTAAATTATCCTGTGGATCCATTTTGCCTTCCTCACCCACTGTCGGTCCCGGTTTCCATTTCAATTGGTTTCAATGAAAAAAAATTCCCATCTAAATGCTAATTTCCTTTCCCTTCTGAGCCCAGAGGTGACAAAGCCACCACCAAAAAATGAAAGAGAAAAAAATCCCTGGAAGATTAAGTGGAAAACATTATCTTTAAAAACAATAGCAGATGCTGAGCCTTTGTGTACATCTTCAGGGAATACGTTTTCACTGGGACATTCTAGGCAGATTTACTTGGGATTCAGACCACTTACAGCTGGAAAAATTTACACTGTTGCTTTTTCTTCATATTTGCCAGCAGCACTGTCAGACAGTAACATAAAAAGTATATATCTATATGCCATATATAATTAAATGTGTATACCTATATAATACAGTTGTATTCTGGCCTACAAGGCAGCAAACAAAACTGGACTAACTCCAGTGAAGGCATTGAGGATGTTGTAAACTTGCAGTGAGATCAGAATCCAGCCCCCTGTCTTCTGTAGGTAGAAGTCCACTGCTCATAGCAGAGGAAAGATCTGTATTCCCACGCTGCTGGTTGAGCAAGCATACCACTTGTGAATTCACACTTTTCCTAAGGCTGCTTCAGAGTATGTTCAGTATGAAAGTAAAACCACTGCATGTGAAATTTGGGTCTTACTGAAGCTCCATTAATAACCTTTGAGGGGCTTCAGTGGATCTTGGAAGCTGTGTTCTATACAGAATCCGTATTTCAAAACAAAATGAAAAGGTATCATGCCTAAGTGACTTATAACTCCTGGTTCAGTTTTATTACCTCTTGCCTTGCTGTATTAAAGACTCCCGAGGTTTTTGCCACTTTGACGTCCTACAGCGTTTCATGTTACACAGCCAAGAAGGGCAGCATCTGAATGCTGCTGTAAATGTGTTAAGCCTTTTGGAAGAATGACTGCATCTTCCTTAGTACCTGTAAAGCACCTGTTCAGCTTTGTTTTTCAGCATTAATCTGGCACTTGAGGGCCCCTGACTAGCTTTTAACATCATATTCATTCACAGTGAAGGGATAATTTTTTATACACAATTTTTCTTTCATTTTCACCCTTCCCTTCTTCCCCACCCCTGCAGACTATGAGAGTCTTCTGTGTGTGATAGGGGCCAAAATTCTGGTTAGTTCTTCACAGCTGCTGCTTTGCAGCTTGCTTGCACCCTGAGAAGTGCAATCAATGCACAGACTGCTTTGAAATCTGTATAATTAACTGTACTGCCTGCCTTCACTTGCATTTTGAATTGTACAACTGCTCTGGTACTTTTACAAGGACATGCAGTGACAGGATGAGAGAGAATGGCTTTAAACTGAAAGAGGGTAGATTTAGATTGGATATTAGGGAGAAATTCTTTACTGTGAGAGTGGTGAGACTATGGAACGGAGAAGGTGAAGAGAAGTTGTGCATGCCCCAGTCCCTGGAAGTGTTCAGGGTCAGGTTGGATGGGGCTTTGAGCAACCTGGTCTAGTGGAGGGTGTCCCTGCCACAGCAGAGGGTTGGAACTAGATGATCCTTAAGGTCCCTTTGAACCTAAACTAGTCCATGATTCTGTGAGTTTCCATGAGACATCTGCACAATCTCTGTAGCTCACCCAGCAAACAAGCCATGGAAATCACCCCACCCCAGCACTGGTGTCCCTTAAGCCGAGATGGAGCATCCTTGGGCAGGATCATTACACAGGCCCAACACTTGCGTTGCCCACTTGCTTAGCTTTCCCTCTTCCGTTTGTGGGGCAAGCAGGAGCCAGCCCAGCTATCCACCGCTGTTGAGCAAAGCATTCGAGCGCACTGTTTGAACTCAGGCACTAGGCATCACAGCCAAGGCTTTCCGTTTTTTCCAGAAGAGAGAAAGTAGCCTTGCAAGGAAGAAAAGAAAATGTTCTACCCAGCCAGAGGCTGGAGCTCTTGAGCAACAGTTTCTTGTTGGAAGCTGGCAGGGGACACAATGGTTCCCACAACATGTGCTTACCCACGTCTCAAACATGTCTTCTGGGCGCAGCTTCCTCAAGGTGGCTCTGAAAGGAAGACAGAAATGCTCTTTGAGGACATATCCAGCACTGCCACACATGACACTGTCAGCATCATGAAAAAAGTCACCATGGCACGTTTGGCTGGCGGCTGGAATCAGCCACCACATTTTGAATGCAAGCATGGGGGCACTGTAGGTCAATTCATGCCTTTACTTATGGTGATAAAACCCTGCCCCTGGCCCCACTGGAGTCACTGCAGCCAATCTTCCTCCTTGGGAAGATGAGATGCCTCTCTGTGCTGGGATGTGCTGATGAATTAGCCCCTCACATGGCAGCCAATTCTGTCTGTGTTGAGGGCACGAGGTGACTCATTCACTTTTGTCTTACAATCCTAGGGACATTCCTAATGGGCTCTATTCCCCCTTTGTCCTGATTTCACTCCAGCCTAATTTCAACACAGAAATCTTTCCCACCTCCACTGAAACAAAGAAGACAGAATAAACTCTGGGACGAAGATTTAGATCCTAACCACCACAGAGAAGAAAATTTAAACCCTAAGACTGGTCAAAGCAAAATTTTTTGAGACGTAGTTCATAAAGGATAAAAGATAAAAAGCAAATATTTTCAGACACATCTGTATCAGGAAGCCTGTCAGAGAGCCTGTCAGGCTGGGAGTTGACTGAGGTGTTAGAGGGGCACCCAAGGAACACAGGGCCATAGCAGACAAGCACAAGTCATACTTTGCACATCTGCTTGCTGCGGCATCAGCTGTTCAGGGAGGATCCCCCAGGAGAACAGGTCTCCCTGGCTGACCTGCCCCAGGACCTGCTGCAAAGAGAAGTGTCAGTCTACAAGGTTTTAGAACAGATTGGTAGAAGGAGTGGCAGTGTGTTGCCAGAACCAAGTGGAACAAATGAGGTGTGCAACCTGTTGCTTCAGTTTGCCTTGCCACCAGAGCCATGGAAACAATAAGGATTTCTTAGAGGTTCCTAGAGGACCCGAGGAACCAGAGAACTGAGCTGCAGTTAGATCAGAGGAGGGGATTCTCCTGTGGATTAATAACATTGAAGGGTAGAGATGAATGGTCAGTTTTCATGACAGAGGGAATTAACCAATTAAGATTCACAGCATATTCTTTGGCGTGATCATATGCATAACATATTCTCATACATTCTGAAAAAGATAGGAGACAGGAATGTGGCAGCATTTGCTTATCGTATCCAATTCTTTGGCAACCAACAAAAACCTGACTATGAGTTGATACAGCGGATCTCCTGAGACTCGAGTGTCTGCATGATACAGACATATAGGAGGTAACACACTTGCAGAAAACCAGCCCTGATTCTGCAGGTGCAGCAATGGGTTCTAAATTAGCTGTCACTAATTACTCACTCTCAGGAAAGGGGCCCAGGTGTCACAACTTAAGAAAGCATCAGCTCCAACGGAAGAAAGCAAAAAGAGAGTTACAAACGTTGGGAAACAGTGAAGGTCTAAGACATATATTATGGTAGAGGACAGCTAGTCCTGTGAGCTTCCACAGTGAGTTTATGTGTAGCTCTGGACATCCCATCACAGAACTGATAAGGACAACTGAAAAATTCACATGGAAACATGGCAGTGGGGAACAAAAGTATGGAATGACTTCTATCTGATGAAGATTAAGTAGTTAAGTATCCTTTGTCTTGTAAAAGAGGTGGTTGAAGAGGGATTTGGCAGGTATTCCAAAAAACTGGGAATGGTAAAGAAAAGGTGAATATCTTAGAACATGGCCAAAGTTCTAATAATATCAAGGTTGTGGGTTTCATCCCTGCACAGGCCATTCACTTAAGAGTTGGACTTGATGACCCTTGTGGGTCCCTTCCGACTCAGAATATTCTGTGATTCTCTCCCTACAGATTACCTTAAGCATTAATCATTGTTCCTCTTAAGACAAAAGTTTGTAGGTGTCTGAGAAATTATTAGGTAGCAGGTATAAACTAAGCAAATAAGAGTAGTCTTTTGATGCAATGCATAATTCAGCTGCTGAACTCATTACAATTTGGTACTTTCAGCACCAAAATAGAAATAAGATAAAGATAACTATAGAAGCTGAAGAAATAGCCACTAAACACAAGATCAAAGATACAATTTTTGAACCAGCAAGTCCTCTCACTGTTGATGGTCCAAAACTAGAGATTATATCAGGTGAATGCATATTATGTATTTAGGCTTATACTTGGTTTTCAAGACACTTTCCCTGGCTGTTCTCTGTGAGAAGCTCTTGGAGAAGTGAAACTCAGTGGGAAGGATCTGACCACAGCCACGTGTACTGATTGCTGTGTTGTTACTCTGGATACTTTCCTGTGTTGGAGGGAGTGTGAGGCAAGTGGGGTTTGAATAAGTAAGAGAGAGCAGAATTCAGCCCCCGTGTTGCTACACCATAATTGCAGAGAAGTGGGGGTCCAACCCCAGCATTTTGCACATGAAAGGGCCATCAACCACAGGACTGTACCATGTAATTTGTATTTGTGCAACTGAGAGAGAAGTCGGGGCTGAGACCTTGGAGTGGCAGCGGCCACCATGCCCAGATGGACACCTATCTGTGCAGCCTTGGATGAGTCACTCTGTGGTGCTGAGCACCAGCTTCCTGACCTTCTGCGGAGAGGATGAACTTTCCCACCACAGCCTGCAGCTGCCCAAGGAAGCCTCAGCTGGGAGGCTGTGCATGAGCTCCTCCAGGGCACTTGCTTCAGCTCCAGTCTTGAAGCTGCAATGAAAGCTCAGCAAATCCCAGCTTCTGTGCAGGGCTGGAGGAAGTGGTGGTGAAGCCTGCCTGGGCACTGTAGTGGGAAGCTGGTTTTGGAAGAGCTGTTTAAGGCATGCCAAAGAGACTGGATACAGCTGATCAGTGGTAACTTTTCCCAGTGATGTGATGGGACTGCTTCAGTGGGATGGAGGAATGGCAGTGGGGCTTTGCATATCTGAGGAGGGATAGTCCATGTCTGTGAAGAGAGAAAGTCTGCTGTATGAGGCAGAGGAAGCCAGTGGTCCTCTATACCTTCTTTCAGGGAATATCCTGTTGAGCTGATTACAGGGAACCACCACATGGCAGCTACTGAGGTTACTTCATTTAAATCCACATATCGTCTCCATGTCTGACTAATTCTAGCCTGTGGCTTTAGGCCCTTTACTGGTGGCAAGGCAGGATGAAGCACTTCTACTCTGAGAAGCTCAGCATAAACTACTGGGAACATATTGCTGTCACTCTAGGGTTCTTCCCCTGCCATGGCAGCACCTTGGCAGGTTTGGGATTTCAGACATATGATTTTACGGACTCCTTTTAATTCTTTTCTGAGCTTTGGCCCTTGTAAAATACATGGCCCATCCTCTTGCTTCTACCAAGCACCACAAAACATCTTGAAATATGTAAGACTTGGGGGCATTCTACTGCAATTTTGTGCTGATGAAGAGTTTGCCTTATTAGGCTAGCATTTAGATGATTGTGTTTAATTAGCCTCCTGATCCTACAGGTTGACAGAAAGAGTTTGGGGAAAAAAAATGGGAAGGACTAAGGTCAAGAAGTTCAGGAGGTCAGCAAAGTGAATCGCAGGTACATGGAAGATAGAAGAGCCCTTCATATTTCAGAAAAAGCAGAGAACTGTTTCTGGTGAGTCTCAGATTCTGGAGACGATCTCCTGTCTGTGTGATCACAGACCTCCATCTGAGCCTGGTTTGAGGTCCCTCCTCTATATAGATGGCCCTATTTTCCTCAAACTTGTCTGGTCCCTTGATTGTCTGCTGGGAAATGTAGTTGCAGCAGAAGCAGGTAGCCGTGTCACTCTCCTGAGAGGTGTTTCTAAGGATGTAAAAATACAGCACCTGCTGGTGAGTTATACTCATATATATATATATATGAGTTATGCCCTTATACTTGACTCTGTGCTTCTACACAGGATCACCCTCTCTGGTGACTTCCAGACTATTTTGGTAGCTGAGTCCCTAAACAACTGTGCAATAAACCTAACTGCAAAAAGCACGAGCATCTACGGCTCCTGCTGAGTTGATCAAACCCTGTAGGTGCTCATCACTGTCCCCACATGAGTCTCAACACAGCCATAACAGCTGTGGCTTCTTCTCTGTGTCCATGGTCAGTAGGAGCCTCTTAGTCCCTAGTGGTTCCTCTGAGCTTGGTCTGAGCTCAGAGCCTGCCTCCAGACATATATGACATCAGGAGAGGCATACACCCATTAGAAAAGCTGTTTTCAGGAAGGAGGTGACTGGATAGGATTTGGATTTGGCTTGAGAGGCCTTGGAGGGGATTATCTTCTGTACAGACCTAAATTAAAAGTATGAGTAATTAGGGCAAAGATTCCACTCGCCACTGCCTTCAAGTCTCCCTGCTTTCTGAGTGAGGACTAACCAGGGAGGAGGAAGAGCAAGAGGAGGGAAACTGTGTTATCACAGCTCCATTGTGGAGAGCTCTGATTGCTGTCTAGATACTTGCAACACTGTGAGTAGGAAAAAACAGTCACAAATTCAAGCTTGTGTGAGCAAATCATCAAAAGATGGTCATCATCCTAATTTTTTTTGAGGGCAATACCCTAGGGAGGTGAGGTCATGATGACAGACACCATCTACTGCCCTTGTCCAGGAGTGTCCTGTATGCTACCTACCTTCTGTGTTCTCTCACAAAATCCACCAGCTCCTCTTCTGAGTAAGGCTTATCGGGGATGTGAACAGGCTCATCCATAAAGGGTTCATAGAAGTCCACCTCGTTCATCTTTAGGCCTAGCTTCTTGGCAACCTGTTGCAGTGTAGACAGTCACAAGTGAGGGAGCCTGATGTGCCTCTTTGCCTACCCAAAATCTTTGCTGGTAGCAGAGCTGAGATCAAGGTGCTTGTTCTCTCTCTCTCGGAGCATACACTCCTAGGGGTGGCCCACAAAATAGAATGGATCATTCAGTGTTTAAAAACCCACTGATACCCCCTACACTACTGGTGGCAAACACTGGGACAGTGCACAGCCAGAGTCAAGGGCCAGCAGACCTAAAGGGGCTGGTTTCCAAACCCATATCAGGTCCTGCCTCCATCCTGCAGAAATGGTTTTTTAATCTTGTGACAGGGCCAGAATATCAATGTGAACACCAATGCCACAAAATCCAGGAACACTGAAGACGAGAAGCTGAAACCAGACAATAAATCTGGGAATCTCCTGAACTCCTGGGAAACAGGTGGTAGCATATGTGAGCTCCCATGGAGGTCTGTGAACACTTACCCCTTTGTCAAAGGTGGCAAAGAACTTGATGTATGGCTGGAATTGTTCAGCGGCTTCTTCAAATGACTTGAAATCTGGAAAGAGAAAAGGGGAAGGAAGAAGATATTTCACAGATAGCTGGCCACACTCTGATCATCCCAGAAGGTATTGCAGAAGAACAAATATAAATTACTGCAAACTCCATCAGATGACAGCCCAATGTTTTTTCCCCATTCTTCCAGGATTTACAAAGAAGGGTGATTTCATGCTGTGCAGTCCCACAGTGTTCAGAAAAGCTGAAGAGCCCAGCATGCCACACTTAACTGCGTCTGAAATTAGCAGCCCTGTGAAGCAGGTCCAAGGGTAGTTCAGCCTGGGAAACACATGGGGTTGCTCCAGTAATAACGATTGCTGCCATTCCCTAAACAGTAACCAAGTGTGATTAGACATGCTTCCCCTGCTGCAGGAGGATGGGGCAGGAGCCAGGTAGTTTTTTGCTGTAACTGCTGTCAGGTCCTCTTGAACCTCAGGGTTTAGGAAAGATGCTCTCAGCCTGGCAGGAGATTTTAAAACAGACATTTCCCACCTTTCTTCCAAGTAGTTATTACTGAACAGTGTTAGGGTCACAGCCCTGCCCAAGCTGCCCTGCAGCCCAGTTCAAGAAAGCTGAAGGGAGAGGTGGGTGGGCTGTTGCATTGCAGCAGGCCTGGTGATATGTTGCTTGTTCATGTAAGAATACCTGTCTTTCTGCTAAAGGTAGGACATGCCAGGGTGGGGTGCACACTGCCAGTGCTGCCTGGTTAGCAGAGGGAGCACTTGGGGCTGGCAGAGGAGACTGCAGGACAGGGAATTTCTCAGGTGAGGATTTCTCTAGATTTTGAAAACTGGGTTTGCCCGGAATGGTCTCTGCATTGCACATCCCTCAGGGCATGGGACCAGCCTCTTCCCAGTCTTGGAGATCAGCAAGGAGGAACAGGTCAGTGCCTCTGCCAGGCTGCCCCAAAGGGCCCTGCTTACTGCTGCTGTATATTCGACAAGCTAGTATTTAATGTGTGTCCCCCCTTCCCTCCCTCCTTCTTTGATCCTTTGGGCTCACTACTCACAAGAACAGGCGCTTTGCTCCTTTTAGTTGCTCTCGCAGTGTAACTGTAACCTCAGCTGATTTTTGGGTGACGTAAACTTACTTTACTACCAGAGCCCCTGGATTGTGGCCCTCTTCTCTTGCCAGCAGATACCTTGCAGAAGGGTCAAGATGTAGGAATGGGCTCATGCATTATACCAGTGGAAACTTGCCCACTCAGCCTCCAGCAATTTTTACACTCACAGCCTGCCATATACCACAACACTCTTCGTGTTCATGCAGAACAACCAGTGTCCGGCCCCCATAGCTCCCAGGCAGGCTCCAAGCCCCATGAGGAACACATTTATCTTACGTTCTGAGTCTTCTCCCTTGAAGTAGCCAATGAGTTTGATTTCATCGTCGATCTGGTCAAAGGCCTGAAGCTCCAGCTTGCTGTTTATGACCTCCACGGGGTCTTCTAGCAACTGCCATGACAAATGCATGTGGTAACGCAGTGATTTGCAGCACCAACCTATGCCTGGCAGGGTGTGTCACAAGCAGCCTAAGCAGGGAGAAAGAGGTCACCCAATTTCTCTGCTGTTGGAAACCCTACTTAGTGTTCTCTGCCTTAATGTGAGGAGCTGAGAGAAGCAGGTCACCGTCAGAGGGAGGTGTTAGTTGGTTCACTGCAGAGGTAGAAGCATTGAGAGGGAGGCTGATAGAGGACTGGGTAACCCAAATGGATGTTGAGGGACATACTGTGATGAGAGATAAGAGATAGCAATTGCAGCTGGCATTAGGGAGGCCGAGAATAAGGATCTCTTTTGCATTTAGGCTCAAAGGTGAGTACATCACTGTGCCCATGCACAAAATGACCCAAGAGCATTTAGTTCTAGGGCCTTGATCTCCTCTCATTCATAACAGTGCAATTTCGGGAGTTCACTGAAGATACATCATGTTATATGTGTCTAGACATGGGCAAATAGATTGCAACATAAGCCTTTTTCAATGCACTGAGCTCTTTTTAGTTGCTCTATGGGAATCCTGCTTCTTGGATATTCTTTTTTTAAAAATAGGTCTTCTTTATAAAGAAAAGTAAAAGCATGGAAGATTTTGCAAATGGTGAAATGTTTGCACACAAGCTTGCTAAATGAGGTGGGTGCCAGCAGGCAGTCATGTGGGATTGTTGCTTACTTCCAAATACTCCATAAACAGGAAAGAGGACAGGATGTCTCTAAGATGTAAGTGTGTAGTGGCAGTGTGTAAGTGTGTAGTGTGTAGTGTAAGGGTATCAGATTTTCTGGGAACTCATGCTCAGACAAGTATTGGGGAAGATGTCAAATGACATGTCCACCAGTGAATAGCAAACAGGCATGAAATTTCGAACAAAGATACACTCATTTTTTCAGCAAACTGAATATTTGCAAAGTCTTCTCTGAGAGGTTATATCTAGCTCTGAGCTTATCTGTGCTTACATCCAAGAGGAATTCCACCAAGACATCTGCGGACAGTTCCCCATCAAATTCAATCAATCGTTCATCCTTAAAGACATAGAGACTTCCCTCTTCAAGCAAGCCTGAAAGAAGAGAGGAAACAATTTGAGGTTAACACATCATTAAAAGCGTGTTTAGTGAGAGTGTCTCACTTGTTATCCCAGCAATTTCTTCTGGGAAAATGCAATTGCCAGTTCACTGTGTTGGTCTAGTTAGAAACAACCTGAGGAATTCCCTGACTGATATTTCATTATATGGGGGAGAGACTTCAGCCAGAATGGGTGCTAACTTCTTCCCAAAAGTTAAAGTTTTCATTCAGGTCACAGTTTGGTCTCATCTGGAAAAATTCTGCACCAGGAACTTCTTTTAGCTTGGCTGAATATCTTGCAGTAAATACTGGGCTCCAACTGACAGCTCAGATTTTAACAACCTGTCACTATATGGAAAATGGATTTTGATTTGGGTTGTGCTCACTGTCCGGAGAAGGCTGAACTATGTGTACGCCACCAGTGACCTGAAAGTGCGCTTCAGACTGTCTGAGGCTTAGCTGGCCTTTGCAAAAGGGTTAGAAATCAATGATAGAGTTGCCACAGACCACAGAGTGACAGATTTCAATTCTGTAATGCCGGACTGAGGACTGAGTGCTACAGAACCTTGTTGGAGGCTCCAAAATCAACAGCACAGGCCTCCTGCAATGCAGGATGGGAGGTTACCACTGGCCAAGGTGGTCAGTAGTTTGTTCCTTCTTGGAAAGGCAGAAGCTCTTGTCTTTAGTTCAGCTCCCATAAGCACTCACAGCCTCTAATTTAGGAAAGAAAATTACAGTCCAGTATGCTTAAACCTTAGGTTTAGTGGTATATTGGTGCACTGTTGTATTAATGTGACACAGTATTTCCATATTGCTTTGTGGGCTAAACTATGAAGGGACTGCCAGCCCCTGGAAGACAGCTGTGTCCAGGGGTGGGCAATGCAGCAGCCTTCCACCTTTGGAGCTGGTTTCCTTATTTGTTCTAGGGAACAAGCCAGAATGATTGGCACCTGGCTGCCAAACTACTGCAAGTCTTTGGCTGCCCCATTTGTTGACAGGGCTCACTCTGTCATGGCGCTGGTGATATTTGGGGGACTATGTGATTTCCCTGTATGTTCTGGTTCTGCACTGCTGTGTCAGTTCTGTCTTTGCGGAGGAAGAGCATGAAGTAACTCCATGACACCAATTTACTGTTTCTGCACAGAAAGCTGTGAACTTACACCCTGTCATCATTACAGCACAAATTGCCTTTCTTTTTCACTTGGTTTGGTTTGGCAGACACTTTTTTTCTGCAAGGGTCTTGGCTTATCTCTCTCATCCTCACCCCCAACCCTCAACTACATCCTGCTCCTGTTGGTGGTGGCAGATGGTCAGTCTGCGAGTGTCACCATCATCCTCCCCACCCTGGTAACAAGGATTTGGCTGTCTGTGGGGCTGCCTATTGGACATCACTCCCACAGTCTCTCCAAGCTACTCCAGAGATATCAGACCTGGGACTCACCTAACTTTTTGGCAAGCTTGGCATCCTTCTTGGAGTCCACCATCCCAAAGCCAATGCTCCTGGGTTCCAGGACCTGAGCTGCCAGCTGTGGGAGGAACCAGAGAGCCCAACATTAGCATCCTTAACACCACAGGGTAGCTAAAGGGCATCATGCCCTGCTAGCATGACATGACAGACAAAAGTGACCCATATTCTGCTTTTGAACAGCACCAATGGCTGGGATGTGTCACATGCTGCCTCTCTGCTGAGATAACCCAGAGGTCACATGGGTTGGGTTTCTTCCCATTGTGTTGCAGCAGGGAGTTTGCTGGCACTACTGGGTGCTGTTCGCTGCTGTTTGACACTGGCCTCGGAAGAGGGCTCCTGACACAACTGGGGACACCAAAGCGGGAGGGATGGCTGGAAGACAGTCCTGTGCCACCAACACAAAGAAGAACCTGTTTCCTTCATGGTGCCTCGGTGGCCTACTGCAGGGGAGTGGGCACCACAGACATTTTGACTCTGGAAGTGCAAGGTGTCAGACAGCAGTGGGTACAGGACACTGCAGCAACGTGCTTTCTTCATGCATGTGATTGGGTGGCCAAAGCAGGCTCCTTTTCCTTTGAAATGCTTGAAGTCATACCTCCTGTCCAGGCTTCAGGTAACCCCTCAGATCATGGTCCCCTATTTTTGCTAAAGAAATGCATCTAAGCCCAGCCATGCTCACGTTCACCTTCTTGCAGCTTTGCAAAACCTCTGCACCCTGTTCCCACCATTTGTGATGAAGGGGCCTCTTGAAGATATCGAGTTCCTGCCTGTTTTGTGAAAACAGATATGTGAGGAAAGGAGAGACACTCTGTGAGGGCCCCATGGTGGGAGCGACCACGGGTGAGACCCTGTGAATACCAAATTGGCTCTTAGAGATGCAGTGACCCTGGTAAATGGATCCACTTATGTACTGGATGACTGACAGCCCCACCACAAGCATGCTAGAGACCCTACATGGCAGTAATGATGCTCTGAGAACCAACAAGCAGCTGTAAGAGCCTCCTCCTCCCTCTCCCTTCCTGCTCCACAAATGCCTCTGATGCTGATGGTCGTCTTGCTGTTCCTCCTCCCAGCCCTGCCGGATGGCGGGGGATGATGGAGATGAGGGATCAGGAGCCTCTGGGGCAGGAATGTCCCTATTAGGGCACAGCTGTCAGTGCTTGGCATCAGGAGGCTGGAGGGTGGCAGAAGAAAAGCCATGGCCAGAGAGCTGGTGGACTGATTTATGAGGAGGCTCCCCCCCCAGCTCGTTTTAGCTCCCTCCCCCAGACTCAAAGCCAGTTTGAATGTCACACAGCAGTGCTGCCACTGTGGCCACGTGGTCCCTTGGCTCCCCTGCTATAAATAGCTTCTGCCTCTGCCAGGCCACTGTGAGAGTGAGCGATGATTAGAGACATTGGGGAGCTAAAGCAGTGGGACAGACACCTCGACTGAGCAGTGGGGTGTCATGCGCACAGCCAGCTCCCTGAAATTCTGGGGGATAATGCCAGGCACTCTGGCTATCAGGGCTCATGGACCTTGCTTTAGCAAAGGGGAGGGATGGAGAATGTAGCTGTTTTCTCCCTTCTACAATTACAAATCCTCAGGCCTGTCCCAAAGCCCTCCAGGAGGATATAGACTCCACCAACCACCACAGCATTGCTGCAACCTTGATCCTGCTGCAGCCACCTGCCCTGTTGTCTTTAGGGGCAAATGCCACTGCGGGAGGCAAAAGGGATGCTTGTATTACACAGGAAACACGGGTTTCAATGCTCTTTCCTTGCTCTTTGCCAGTGCTTTGAAATGATGGGAAGGCTGCCTGTTTAGGGCTTGTGCTTTCAATGGACACTGCCTGAAAGGGGCATAGCACTGGTTAGTGTTTGCACATCCATTGATAAGGCTGATAAGGCACTGGTGTGGTCTGGCATCCCATCTGCTGGCTCAGGCCACCTTAAAGTACCTGAGAGCAGCTGGTAACCCATGTTGCAATGAGATGGACACCACTTGTATGCTCTCCGGACATCTGCAAGTGAGCAGTGGTAAGAGAAGCAATTTTCTGTTTCCCATTACGAGAATCTGCCCTGACTGGACAAAGAGATGGAGCCTGTTGGGTCATCAGCTTTCTGGGACATTGTCTGCATGTCCCTGCTTGTTGGTGGTTGTGTATACCAGCAAGAGGTTCCTCAGAGTCACCACTTGAGACTCTAGTGGCTCTGTGACCTGAGGAAAACACAGGAAGTCCAAGGGAAGAAGACTTGTTCAGTCATGTCTTCAGTCCAGTCCATACTTGATTTAGTTACTTACACTTATGTCAGTCATGTGCCATACAAAGTCAGGGCAATTTAAGCCCAGTAGCTCTTGACTCCTGCACACAGGAGATGGTTAGGGTTTCTTGGGTGTTTGAAGATCAGGAATATGCAGAAAAGCTTCAACACCTGATACAGACAAGTGGTTTGGTGTGAGCAGGGATGTTTTCAAGCGAGGAGGCATTGACTAGGAGTCTTGTATGTCAGCATGCAGCACACACAAGGTAGCTCTTCCAAGGGGTATGGGTGCAGCTGTGTAGCTGTGAGCATGGAAGCTTGCTGGATAAGAGTAAATATGTCAAGAAAACATGGGTGATGCGATGAAAGCCTCTTTGCGTGAGGCTGGGAGTGCTCAGAAGTCAAAAACGGTCTCAGTAATGCTGGAGGTGTGCCTGTTGGTGTGGCAGGGGTTGTGTGACTGTGTCTAGCAAGACTGTCTCCTGGAGGTGTATGTATGGTGGGTATGAATGTTTGGAGGTGTTCCTCTGAACATGCTTATCCCCAGGGATGTGCAAGAGTTCAGGCATACAGGAGAGTGCTTGTGTGTGGTGCCTGAGTGGACAGAGCTGGGAGCTCAGCAGGCAGCCTGCCTCCTCTGCTGGGACCTTCATGCCAATGAGACAATGAGGAGAGCAGTACAGCCTGTGCTCATCCCCAAAGCATGGTCTCACAACAGGGAACTCTTTGTGCTACATGAGACTTTTGGGAGCCCTTCATCCTGCGGCAGAGCCTGGAGGCGGGAGAGTTTGCAGGGTGTTTATGGTGGCTTTTGCAACTGCAAGCTATGCAGGGCCTGAGCATTGCTCCTGACCTTGCTTTTCCTGCTTTCCACTGTAGCAGGTGAGTCTGACCCATGCATGGGTGACAATATATTCCCACACCTATATGTGAACCCCAAAAGGCAGCAAAATATGGAGTATGCCAGAGGCATAGCACTTTGGCTAATTGCCCCCTATTCATTACAGTATCAAGCATTTATATATCCCCTTACAGTATTTTCTGATTCCATAATGCTAGTGGGATTTGAATGCAGATAGTGTTTCTAATCTTGACAATCTTCTTGGCTCAGGACCTTGGGACATAGGCAGCTGTAATCTAAGAGCACAGCCCCTCCTCCTCCTGCCATTAAATTCATATTTCTCGAAGTCTTGGCCAGCCAGAGCCCTTGCCTTTGTGTCATCCTCTATCTCTATAGCATGTAATTTAGCTTCAACAGCTGCATGGGGACATGGAGGGTAGAAACTGCCCTGGAAGAACTGGGCCTAACTGATCATGCAGTCCCTGAGGTAGATTTAGCCGGGCAGAGTTGGCTGAGAGCATGAGCAAAGAGCCCAGTAGCTTGTAAACTCACGTCCCATGCACATTTTGCAGCATCATTATCATGTGCATGGAGCCTTTGCAATGCATGCTTTTTACCCATAGGATCCCAAGCTCCATCCTGTGCAGCACTGGGCAAAGGAGGTATGAGTTTGGCAGCAATCCTCCTTTCTCCCATATCTGTCAGGTAATAACCAAACTTGAATTTGGGCAAGTGTGAGGGAGAGAATGGCCCTCTGGGATGTGTGAGAGGTCCAGCCCAAAGTGAAGCTTGAGTACCAACAAGTATGCAAGAATCCTCTCACCCTGGATGGTGTCAGCAGTTACAGGCACTCTGAATAATGGGTATGGAAAGGCACAACCACCTGCCCAACATCTCAGCTTCACACCCGCTATACCTATCTGAACCTAGGTGTGATGCTGGGAAGATCTGGAAGATTTAAGGAGTCCCATATGGTAATCCTGAATTCCTACGTAATATAGCAGCAGAAATGTCACTGTCTGCCTCACCATGCTGCTATTCCAGCTGCAGACAGCACTGATTTTGCCAAACGTTGCATTTGGTGTAGTTTTGCTGCTAAATGGCAGAAAAACTCCCTCAGAGAGGGTTAAAAATGGGGCTGGAGGGATGGCTGTCATGGTCAGTTTTCATTGTGAAGTGACAGAATGGCATTCTGGCCTGGATTTTCTTCCCACTTCTCTAGCACCTGCCCAGAGCTCCCACAGACAGTAGGGCTTATCTTCCCCAGCTGCTCAGGCTGGGGTCATTTGGGTGTCTCCGAAAGCCATCACGAGTAAACTTCTCTTAACCATGGGGAGCTTTCTGTTTTGCTATTTAGCAGTGGAGAAAGAACAAAACTCCAGCATTGCAGGGAGGAGAGCAGCAGGAGATGATGAGAAAAAGTCCCTCAAGCAATCTACACTTCTCTGGTGCTTGTCTCCTGCTCTTTTTAATGTTGCAGTTGATGCTGATGGTCAGAACCTGATTAATGAAGTTATAATGATTTTATATTGCAAAATGTTAGGTTTTTATTTTCAGACACAGCAGGAGGAGAATGGCAAGTGTTTAGTGTATTCCCCCAAAAGTTTTGAATCCTTATGCAGGACTCCCACCTGCACACCTGTAGTTGGCTTCTCTGTTGTTTGAGACATTGGGCAGTTTCTTGGAGAACAGAGAGCATTATTTCTCTTTTCTAAAGCTGTTCTGTCCCCACTAGCACCCCCTTGCATGCCACACTAGTAATGTCTTAGGTTCTTCCATAATTCAGGCTGTCCTGAAACACTGTGGTGATCAAAGAGCAGGGCCAGAAGCCTGCTGAACAGCTGCCACTAGAAAAATCACTGCTGGCAGTGGGGACTAAAGGGGAATGTGTTGGTCCCACCTTATTGCACTTTTCCACCACCTGAGCTGCTTGGAGAGGCTGAACCTCCCCTCCTAGGGACCACTGATCCTTGGATTAAAAGGCAAGTCCCCAAATACAGAACACCCAAAGGTCACTCCCTTAGAGCTGGTTTTCACAGGTAATGCTTCAAAAATGCTGCCCTGGAGCTTTAATTGCTGCACAGCCGCTCAGCGGGGTCAGACATACGGCAGCGTGCTCTTTGGCTGCCTCCCTAAAGGTTTCACATAGTTAGGGCTGTATTTTTATCTTCTCCTGGCATCCCTAATTTTAGCAAGCTGTAAGCCAAAGCACAGCCTCCCCAGCCATGAGCTAACCAAGGCTGGTGTCTGTGCTACTGAGCACCCATGGGTGCAGGGGCCACCTGCCACTGCTCCCAGCCAGTCCCCTCTGGCACTACATCACAGATGTTTTGAGAACTCATCTGTGCAGCTTGCACGTCAAGGGCAGACAGGGACGTGTGTGTGTTTGTGTGTGCACTACCCCCAGGTTGTGGGGTCTGGGACTGGGCAAGGGCCACCCTGCTAAGCTGCCCTTTTCCAAAACAGAGACTGACAGTGTAGTTTGGGGGCTGTGCTTGACAAAAGGGAGGCTGTCGCTGCCTGGTTCTTTTCTGGCCTCAGAAAGTCTGCTTTGAAATTGAAGGCTGGATGTTGCTGTGAAGGCCATACAGGGCACAAAGCTGGGTGCTTTCAGTGGGTGCTGGAGGAGGGAGACATGCTTGGTATTCAGCCCATTCACCTACACATGCCCATGTCATTCGTATGCCTCTGGCTCTCAGGAACAAGCCAGATTGCTCCAGCTTCTGACCGAGTGGGTGTAAGCCAGCACCTCTGAAATCCCAGAGAGTCCAGGATGCTGCAGGCAAGAGCTGGGAGCTGCCATCTTGCATCCACGGGAAGGATCAGAGAGGCAGAGCCCTAGGGGAACAGAGTGGTCCTTGAGACAAGAAAGACCTTTTCCCCAAGGAGTGAGCAGAGAGAAATAAGAACCGAGGAAAGCTTTAAATATACACAACCCTCCTTGCACAGGGTTTGAGGTGTCAGAGGTCTGCTAGCTGACAGCAGTGTCTCCTGCCAGGGCTGGACAGGGTTCCCAGAAAAAGAACATATCATGTACAGCAGCTGGCCTTCACCAGACCTGTGTCAGAGAGCACGCAGGAATGAGCACCATCAGCACTGCTCAGGAGGGAGCGCTGACCCTCCGGAGCGCTGGGGAGGGGAGGAATAACTGCTGGGGAATTGAGTTCTTGGTCACTGCTTGCTCTATTTCCTTGGGCAAGTTTTTTTTTTTCTCATGTATGTAGGTAAATCCCAATGTGCAAAGGAGGGAAAAAAAAAAAGGAGAACTTGGACCTTGCTAAGTCGCTTCTTTCCTAGGCCATGGATTTTGTGCCTGGTTGCCTGTTATTTGGGCACAGAGGCTGCAAAAGGACATCTTTGGTCATCAGACTCAGAATCATGTCATTCAATCTCTGTCAAAAAGCAGTCAGTGTCCATTTAAAACTCATAGGACTGTTCTCCCCTTCCTCCTCTGGTGATTAGGGACTTTGTAGTTCCAGACTTGTTATATTCATAGCCCATTTGTCCTTAGGCTTTGCACTTAAATAGCTCTTCTCCCTCCCGGGTGTTTAAAAAGAATTATCATATCCCCTTTCCATTCTTCCCACATATGAAGCTCAGGCATGAAGGAAGGGCAGTCATGGACTTTGATTAGTTTGGTTTTAAATGAAGGGCGCTGGCAGACCAGGCTCTGGAGTAAGGTCAGGGTGGGTGAGCATGGCCACCCATACCCAGTCTGCCTTGCAGAGCAACAGCTGCCCCAGCCTGTGGTCAGCTCCAGAGAAATGTCAAGGTCTGGGGCAGAGAACATGAAATGGTAACTGCAAACACCACACTTGCCCACTGAGTAGGCGAGTGCAAGTTCAAGCTAGCCCTTCTTGGGCCCCCACTCAGGATAAAGCCAAGAAAAATATTCTCCATTGTGACATTGGTGAGACACTGTAACAGGTTGCCCAGAGAAAATGTGGACGCCTTGTCTCTGGAAGCATTCAAGACCAGGCTGGAGGGGCCTTTGAACAACCTGGTGTGACAACCCACCCTTAAGGGACAGTCTAGGGGGTCTAGAAGGGGTCTAGGGAAAGGTGTTCCTGCCCATGGCAGGAGGGCTGTAACCAGGTGATTTCTAAGGTCCCTTCAAATCCAAACCACTCTGCTTTTCTGTGAAAGGTGCCTCATTATACAAGCGTGAGACCCTGCCTCCTGAGAACCAGCCCCGCACGAAGGCCCTGGGAACCCTTGCTGTGACTTTTAGGGAACTTGACTAGCATGGCAGGATGACTAAGACCAAAGAGGATGGGCTTTTCAACATTTTTCCTCAACTGCATTTCTGAAGGGAGGAGTGACTGAGAAAGGGTCTTCATGCAGCTCAAGGTCTTGCATAGAAATGGCCTCAAATTGCACCAGGGGAAGATTAGATTGGATACTATGGAAAATTCCTTCATTGAAAGGGTGGTCAAACCCTGGGACAGCTGCTCTGGGAAGTGGTGGAGTCACCATCCCTGGATGTATTTAAAAGACAAGTAGATGTGGCACACAGAGATATAGTTTAGTGATGGGCTATGCTGGCTTAATGGTTGGACTTGGTCTTAGAGGTGTTTTCCAATCTAAATGATTCCACGATTCTGTGGCACCTACAGAGATTGTCTGCAGCAGCTGGACTGTGATAAGAGCTCCACACTTCAGGGCCAAGAAAGGCCACAAAACCTGAGCAGATTTGGCCTTGTACTCTGTCAGCAAAGTGAGCCCAAGCTCACAGGGGTCTGCCATGTCTCCAAGTGACATTTGCATTGTTTAGATCCTGGGATTACAGCTGGTCTCTGCTCTAAGAACTGGTGTCAGTACAAACGTCTCTTAAATCATAATTTAGCAGATGAGAAAGGTGTCTTTCAAAGTGCAGTTACAACACTGAAAGTGGGGTCTACTGTTAGATGCTGCTCATGCAGCCAGTCCAAAGTCACCACAGGGAACGGACAGAGGGACTTCAAAGAAAGAAACATCGCAGCAATAGGTAATTCAGCCTTGAAAATTATTTTGCCACTGTTGTACAGGAAGATCAAGTCACACAGTTGACCCTGGATGTCAGTGTGCCCAGCTGTGAAACAGGGAGCTTTCTGTAACTTGTTTTTGTGACTGGCATATTAGTGAGTGAAATCCCCCTGGGTGCAGCTGCTAAAAATCAGTGCTCTGCTGGCTGTTGATGAGTTGAGACCTACTTACATGGCCTCAAAGGCCAAAGTAATCAATGCACACTTTTTTCTTTTCTTTTCCTTCCCCCTTTCCTTCTTTTGTACATTAAAACACCTCTTTTATTACAGGTATGTAAAAAGCCCTTGCACTGTAAGCTTCTGCACATACCTATCCAGCCAGGTGTCCCTCATCTCTCACCTTGAGGACTTGTTCTGTAGGGACCCAGAGAACTGAGAATTTCTGTGACACTCATTGAACATATCTTGTATGTTCATATTTATACTCATACCTCAACACTAAAATGTGTTGAGACACTGTCCCATAAACATGGCCATTTCCAAAGAAAAAGTCTGAAATCTGAGTTTGTGAAAACTCATAACTCTGGACTGAACCATAAACCAAAACCCATAAAAGGGTGCTTAAAGAAAGGGCTTGGGTTTATATTTCTATTTTTACTGATATTTTATATTTTTTAAATAATTTATGTCTATATAAAATAGAGATGGGGATAAAGTAGAACCTACTACTCTCAAACCAGCTGACCTTGTACTACTTTTTCCATCCTGAGCTGAAAGTTGCAGTAGTTTCAGCACTTGGAAATAAATTAATTGGAAGGTAGAGTTTACGCACAGTTTCATCCTTGCTTTTTACTGGACTCAAAATCCTTCTTTCCCTTTCACATCACAGGGACATACTGGCTGTGTTTCCACGTGTTACAGAATTGGCCAAATATGTTAAGGAGTCTCACTTTGTTCTGCCATTTATTGCTAGAGGCTGGATTGATCCTAGACTTCATCTGGAGAGAGGGGTACTCCATCCATCTTCTCTTGCCTCTTATCTGACTGTTTTGTGCTAGGGCAATTCTTCACGAACTTTCAGTCCAGAGGCACTGTTACATTGAAAGGACTAAAATATCTGGGCTTGATGAGCCTCTCTTTTTTAGGGATATTACACATGCACACAGATGTCAAGTGAAGAATGGCAGGGGAGGCTGGACTGAGGGAGTTTCAGCAGAAAGAGGATACCAGCGAGCATTGCAGGCAGCCTGCTACGGTAGTGAGAACACTTCACCTGCTAGAGAGAGCTTCTCAAGCGCGAAAAGAAAGCCCCTAAGATCAATGTTTATTTAATATCGCTACATGATTCCTAGAGACAGGAGCTGGCCCACTGGAAGGCCAAACTCCCTATTTAGGAGATTCAGAGATGAGAAGGGAGAAGGTCTGAGAAGTGATGGTACGAGGGTGAAATGCAGTAGGGGAGACAGAGAGGAGAAGAAAAGGGCAACAAGTATTTCTCAGCTTCACTGCTTTGGTCTTTTCCCCCTTAACCCTTCTTCATTAAGGTTGGGACCTTTAGAACAAGTAGCTTTTTCACTTGTCTGTTAAATAATTATTGTGATTGCTTGGCTGTTTCATTTGCTTCTTCACTGTGCTCACCTCATGGAGTGTGCAGAGTTCTTCTAAACATCACCACAGGGTAGGAACAGCTGCTGTTATCTCTGGGACTGCCTGGTTCAGACTCTGCATTGCCCTATATGGAGGCTTTTCCCTACTCAAGATGCAGGTGCTTTCCAGTGGCCAGTGGTGCAGAGTGGAGTCATAGGAGAAAGGTACACAAAGGAAAGGAACCCTTTAACTTGAACTGCAAAACAGCCTGTGCTCATGATATCTCTGTCCTGGGTTGTTTTAGAACAATCCTTCCCCAGCTCTTTTCCATTCTATCCAGAAAGCAGTAGGCATCTCCAATCATTCCTTTGACTATTTTTCCTGACAGACCAACCCAACAGGCCCCCTTTTTCCCATCTGGACCTGAGCGGCTGGCACTGCCACCCTTGGAGCTGTTGTCATGAACAAACGATGGTCCAAAGAAGATGCTTTTGCTCCCAGAGGGGTCCAGTTGTTCCTGGACCCTGTTGTCACCAGGTGGCACCCAGCAGTGTAGGTGGCAAGAGCTGTAAGGGCTGCTTCATAACAGTCTTCATCTTCATTCCCCTTCTAAACTGGACCCTGGGCTGCATGGGAATCTGTTGATCCAGTACACCTGGACACAGGGAGCTGAAAACCCCATGCTCTGTTCCAAATGCAATATCAGCTTGATGATGTCATCTCTTTTCTGGTGATAGTGGGTGTGCACCCTCAGCTTTTGACAGTGTCAATCAGTCCTGCATGCTGGTCTTTTTTCTTGGGAAGGAAATTTTTCCTATCATATCACTTCTCAGTCTGCTGTTCATAGTTATGGTTTGGTAAAGTCCTTAAATAAGTGCTTAATTTTACTTATGTGCTGTCAGGTTTTCAGTTTGATTTCCTAAGTATGTAAGAACCTTGTGATAATCTTCTCTCTCCCCTTGGGTCTGTCTAACAGCTGCCTCCCCTAGTGAATTTTCTATCTATTGGCCCTTTTCAACCAAATTTTCCAGAGTCAGTGATCTCAAATATAATAAAGCTATTGCAAGTTTTGTGAAGAGCAGGAACTTGGAAGGGGAAAGGCTGAAGTGCCCTGAAAGAAGGAAATGTTGCTGCGTGAGCTCAGCCTCCATGGAATGCCAAAGGACCCAGTTAAGAGAGAGCCTCACATGCTCTTCACTCCTGGGAGAGGCCCCAGTCAGAGCTCGTTACTGATGAGGTACATATTTGGTGGATCTCTCTTTTTTTTNTTGTACTGGTGTCTCAGGTAATCCTTCATGTCTTTAATCTTTGGAATTACACATTTCTTATAAAGTACATGTGAGAGAAGCAGAAAGGGTGGACTGTTTGGGGGTTTTCTGGACTTAAAATTCACTAAGTCCATGTGGCCACCCACACATGTCCATGAGACAATCTGGTGTAACAACCCTTAACCATCAGCTCAGACCTTTGCTTTGCTCCAGCCTGCCTGTGTGTTGGATGGGGGCTCACTATTACTTCTAAAGATGGAGACTGAGGACATTGTATAGAAGGTGGCTAAAGACACAATGGATTGCCAGGCTGTGAAAGCAGCATGTCTCAACGTGAAGCAGTGGGAAAACTGTCAGTAAAATAAGATGGAAAAACATGAGGTGCTCCAGAAAGGAGCATCTTATCACAAGCAGCATCCTGTGCTAGGAACCTCCCAAGCCAGCTGGCAGGGAATAGTGAGGGCTGGAGTATTTACCTCTTAGATACCTCATTTCAGGTGTAAAAGACCTTCAGCACTCAAAGTTCTGATCCCTCTACTGAAATTAGATATGTAAAACCTTCCTCAGTGAACTTTTCTCGGGTTTGGCTGGAAGGCGAGCCCTGTTACTGCTCCTGTGCCTACAGAGCAGCTCACTACTCCAAGTACTTGCTCAAATTACAGGAGAGCTGGGTTCAGCTGCTGACTGCTTCCAGGGATATTGATCCCAGGCAGCTCATCTCGCAGGTGAACAGCTCCACATCTCAGCCAAGGAGCCGCTGCAGACATTTCTTTCCTTCTCCCTTTGCTGGTGAACATGCAGTGAAGTCTGGCAGCTGAATGAACTCCGGCAGGGAAAATTGAGAGTGACCCCTATGGCACAACTCATTATGGCTTGAGGTGAGGGAGTTGAACGCTGACACAAGAAGGAGCAGATTACAACCTGGCTTGCCCACTCCTTTCATGGTTGAGTTAGTACAGAAATTGGGAACACTAGCACTGTGCTGGGTTGCGTCCTATGCAGAATAGGACATATCCCATCTTCTCTGTTGCCTTCTGAGACCCTTTCCCCTTCTGATTTCCTTTGGGTTACAGAGGCAAAGAAGTGCTCAGTCTGCAGATTTTTCTTGTGCTTGGGCTGTCAGATTGCTGTTGCTGCAGTTCCCAGTCCAGGGGAGGGACTGGTCTGAAACTGTGAGACATGAACTGAATCAGCACTGCAAGTGCTTTGGAAATTTTGAGGTCAAAGCCACAAGTGCCGGTTGATGTGTGGCACAGTTAGCTGGTAGCTGAGGACTAGAGGACTGGAGCACAATTATGTAAAATCTGCTGCATGTCTAGTCCTCAGTCTCTTGCCCAAGGTCACATAAGAAGTCGTTAGCAGAGAACAGTTGGAAACCAAATAAATCACCAGCATCCTAAGCTAACGTACTCATGGCTGAATCCAATCCTGAAAAATAAAAGCTTAAAGCCAGATTGTATTGCAGGTGTCACACCCTTAATATGGGTCATTGTTAGCATGGGTAATTGTGTTGTGGGGACTCAAACTGATGGTAGACATCAGACCATAGTGTCATGGAAATATAGAATGGCCTGGGTTGGAAGGGATCTTAAAGATAATCCAGTTCCAAGCCCCTGCCATGGACAGGGACACCTTCCACTGTGCCAGGTTGCCCAGTACTCCATTCAACGTGGCCTTGAACATTCCCAGGGATGGGACATGCTTCTGTCAGGTTTCTATAAATATGGATCTAGTAACTGTTTGACACCTACCAAGCACAAAATAGCTATACTATTAAATAGCACTGTGATTATACTACCAACAATACTCATTTCAGCTGGAGTTCAAGCATTTCTTTTTTCTTTTCTTTGCCAAATGTTATTTGATCACTCACCTGAAGAAACTAACTATTGCCTGACAGGTGAGTTAAATCTGGTTATTTTTGAATTTTTCTTTCTGGCAGTCATCAGGCTTGCTGAGAAGGTCAGCAGACCTTAAATTTGACAGTGGACTTTTTTGGGTCCTAGCCCTCAGCAAGCGTATTTTCTTATTCACGTTTGTTACACTCTCAGGGGTGCAATGCCTTTTCTCTCTGGATTTGATAAATATAGCTGAAATGTTTATTCTGCAACTCTCACTTCCTTTCCAAATGTGCTTTTTAGTTGAGGGAATATTTGCAAGCCCTTGATAGGAAACATGCACCTAAAAATCCAGGCTTGCCGCTGTATGATTCCCTAGATTACAGCCACACTACAGGAAAGAATGCTACAAATCTACATTGTCACTTTCACCATGACTTATTTTACTTCAGATTAATGAATCATTCGTTCACCAAAGAATTAACAACACTCTTTTTCCAGCACAGAAGTGAATGGTTGCATTAACAAGCAGCTATAGACTGATTCCAAGCAGTCAACCAAGTGTCAGAAAAACAAAAAGGGATTTAATGCTGCACCGAGAGGGAGCTTTTGAGATGGTGAGCTAGGACACCCATTTGCTGCACAGCTTGATAAGGTTTCTTGGCTGACTGCTCCTAGTGGGATAAAAAATGGGACTGAATCCAGAATACAAGTGGGATACTGGCTTGCACAGAATGAGAAGGGATCAAAAAATTTCAAGCTACAAACTCAGATGCTGAGATTTGGGAAAGCTCAGCTGAGCTGAGTTCATGTTGCTGAGGTTCACAAGGTTACTTGCTATTGCCTGGGTTTCTGACAGACAATCCAGAAAAA
This sequence comes from Dasyornis broadbenti, assembly GCA_013397935.1. Lineage (NCBI taxonomy): Eukaryota > Metazoa > Chordata > Aves > Passeriformes > Dasyornithidae > Dasyornis > Dasyornis broadbenti. The sequence goes on along the minus strand of VZRN01002535.1, from coordinate 10,777 downwards.
CTATTTCCCAGCAAACCGAGAAGAGCACCAAAGGCATTTTTTCCTGGGCTTTGCAGAATTCAGGCAGTGGCTAACTGAAATCCAACTAAACAAACTTTTGGATGCTCAACCTCCCCTGCATGAGACCATTTGAATTTCCTGTCCTGTGGCTCCTCTCCATGACTCTGAGCAGTGCTGTGGTACTGACCCCGACTGGGACATGCAGCGGCACTTACCTCCAGGACCATCTCTGTCATCTGGAACTGCTTCTGGGAGACCTTGTCAGAGCTCACAGGCTCATGGAAGAGCAGGCAGAGCATGTCATACTTCTTCAATGCCTGCTTGTAATTCTTCTCGTTCAGGTCGATCACTCGGTCTTTCCCATCATAAGTGGGGAAATTCAGTCCCTCTTCTGCCTTGCAGCAGAAAAGCAGGTACAAACCTGCCAGGATCCCGCAAATTGCCTTCATAGGGTCACCCTTGGAGTGCAGCAAAGGACGGGTAAATGTCCCCCTCTTTCTTAATTTGAGAAGAGGGGAAGACCAGAGGCTCCAGGTGAAGTTTGAACGAAGTTTCTCTGTTTCTCTAAGTTTCTCTCTGCTGCTTTCCTAGTGTCAGCCCAAACACCGCAAGGCTGGTGGGGAGCAGCAAACTTTGCTGTCCTGTACTCACAACAAAGAGAGAGACAGGCAGGAGAAGCTGTCAGGCCAAGCCCTGGATACCTTACATAGCTGTGTCCAGCTCCCGTGTCATTAGGAACTCCATTTTTAGGAAGCAGTTGTTTCAGGCTAAAAATAAACCCTGCAATGAATAAAAAGGACAGATATGACACCATTGAGGGACTTGCTGGCACTCTGCATCATCTGAGAGAGAGGGAGTGGGCAAGAGGGAGGGAGCGGAAGATGTCAGTCCTGGGAATATGCAGGCAGGGTTTGAGAAGGGACAGACTTCTCTCATGCAAGGAACCAAGGTGCAGACTGTCCTACTAGGAATTGACAAAAATAGAAGGTATTTACTGCAATTTATAATAAGGGTATCTGTCTTTACATCCCTTTGGGCATCACAGTGATTAGGCTTTTGATAACAGATCTCAGGTTAAACAGTTTCAAAGCCTCATCTGCACCACTTGAGGAAAAGTCCTGTTTCCTCAGCAGCAAAGGAGGTGAACATTCCTGGGACTTCTTTCTCCTTCCTGGAGCACTGTTCGAAGCTGCTTGCTGACATTCAAGGTGCTTTTGAAGCACATTCTCTGCTTGTGGGGCAGCAGGAGAATTGCTGGCCCTTGGAACTGTAACCCAAAAGCAGAGGGAAGCTTATGTTGCAGCCTCCCATTTTCACAGCAGTTCCCAAGCCCCATACATTGCTGGTGAGTGGTTAAACCTTATTGTGTTGAGGGGGTTGAAAGGTGGTAGGCATGTGCCCAAGCCAGTGTCCTGAAGCAGGAGGCAGGGCTCTCCTCAAGAGGGTGGTCAGATGGCACCATCACTGCCAGGCTCCTTTACAGGACCTGCCTGTTGGGCTGGAGCAGGTTTTTCACACAACCCTCTTACATTTCCCAGCAAGCTGTTCTGCATATTCCTTCTTCTTCATGTCCCAGGAACGGTGGCCAGTTCCCTCTTCTGCAGGAGCTCAGCAGCAGCTGCTGCTTTGCTCTATCACCTGCACAGCACTGCTGGGGGAGAGCAGTTCAGAGGCACAGTCCCTCAGCTCTTCCCCTCCTCTGACCATGGTGTCACCTCTGACCTGTGACTGGCAACAACACCCAGGTGGAGGCAGGCCAGCTGGCCACAAGCCAGCCCTAGGACTGGCGTGGATCCACTGGAAAAGGCCTGCTGAGGGGCTGGCAGAGAAGAGCGTGACAGGGGGCACGGGTCCCTCCCCCCTGCCAAAGTGATGTGCAGACAAGTGGCCTTATCAGGTCTTTTCCTTGCATGCTGCGCCATCACAGCTTTGCTCCATCCACACCACAAAAGAGATCATGTCCCTTCTTAATGCAGTTGCTTCCATTTAATTTTATGTCTGGAATTATTTCAATATTTTGGGAAAAAGGTGAGCATTACTTAGCAATTACAGAATTATAGAATAATTTAGATTGTAAAAGACTACTAAGATCATAGACTCCAGTCATTAACCAAACACTGCCAAGTCTACCACTAAACCATGTCCCTAAGCATCATATCTACACATCTTTTAAACACCCCCAGGGATGGTGACTAGAACAGTTTCCTGGGAGGATTAAACACATCTCTGGGGTAATTTAGGTGGACACATCCTTTCACTTTTATGTCAGCTTTCACTTCCAACCTGAACAGCCTACAACATACTGACTGAAACCCTCTGGGCAATAGTTTCCAAATCTGTCTTATTTCTAAAGCCTTTTCAGAAGTTCAACATTTGCTGGCAAATTAAAGTCCTAATGACAAAACCTGAGGAATTTGGGTAAAAGCCAAAGCAAGACAGCCTCCAAAATACATTTCTCAGAGGCGGCTTTCAGGGGCAGTCCTTTTTAGAGGGAGAAGTAAGTCTGAATAAGTCTGATTGCTTTAAGTGGCAGACACAAGGCTTGTGTCACAGTGGGTGGAAATGGCTGGTTAGGTTTATGCTGAACGTCAAGGATGTAAAACACAGAACCGAGCTTACGGGATGACTAGGCATACATTAGGCTGGTTGGTTGCCTTTGAAGGACCCCATGGATCTGGGGTGCAGGAGCAGGCTCCCACTGGCATCACAATGTGTTTTAAAGCAGGCACACATTAGACAGGGTGTAAAAATGAAACATTTCTAGCTACTTCAAAAATTGGCTTATGAGGCTCCTGACCTCCTTTATTCTTGTAGATCTTCAGCAATTGCTCCACTTTGATATTGCTCAAGCTATTTTTTATGTTCTTTTTCTCTTGTCTGGATAACTTTTTATTCTGCCTAAAAGTAGATATAATCCAATTTTCATTTTCTCATCTTTTTCTACCAAAAAAGGGAAAAAAATGCTTCTTATTCACAGAAGTTCTTGCTTTGTTAGCTCCGCATGAATCTCACTTATCTCTCTGTAGCATGAGTAGCAAATATTTGTGATTGTTAGGCATCACCTCTACCTCAAAGGGAATTCCTCCAGCAGACCAACACTGGGTGTCATGGTCACCAGAGAGTCCATCTCTTTGCGTCTCCACTCAGAACCTCAGTTGGGCTGCTAGGGCTAAATCTAGTGGATATTTTCTGTGGTCTTCTGGGTCCAGCTGTATCTATATGAAATTCAAGACACCTTGTTCACCAAATCAGAAATAAGGATGAATTCCTCAAAATTGGAACAACTGCCCCAAACAATTGAAAATCTTAATTCCAATAAACTTTAGTCAAAGCAGATGTTCTCCTTGCAGCCCTACTAATACAGATCTGAAATCCTGGATTCATGTGTTTTGGGATGTTCAGAACAGCAGTTCTTGAATCTGAGCACAGCTGCTTTATTTTTTTCCCTGGGGAATTGCAGAGCTGGGACTGAAGCAGATGCTCTCACAACCTGACAAAGGCCATAAGTATTGTGCCTTTCTCTTCATCATCTCTCTTGGTGCTAATAGTAGCACACTGAAATGTGCTCATCTCAACCGCAGAAGCAAAACTCCTTGGAATTTCAAAGCTTGTCCATCCATTCTCAGATAATGTTTTAAATTTGAAATTTTGGGCCAGCTCACTGTCAAGAAAAGTACAGTGTGCAGACCTCATGCATTTGGGGAACCTGAGTTTTGTCAAAGACCCCTTTCTACAGGACAGTGTCAAAAGTTTTCTCTGTGTGTCAGATCCTCTTTCATAGGGTAGGAGCAATAACAGTTCCCCACAGGAGGGAAGGATGAGGGGGACAAAGAAATTTCAGACTTCTCTGTGGAACTTCGGATTTTGCACTCCGTTCACTGCAAATACTTCGTGCTACCTTCCCACATAATCCAGTGTCTTCCTGATCCCATTTAACTGCCTGTGGTTTCAACATACGTGTTTCTGTGGGCAGTGTCACATGAGGGAATGATATGGTCTGAACTAAATCCTGGGACACTTGCCTTTCAGCTCAGATATCTCATTTTGAGGCAAAGCTGGCATCTGTTAGTCTGTGACACAAGCTGACTGCAAGGTTCAATCTCCCAGCACTGATTATTGAACCATTGACTCCTTCATCCATTCTGTTGCTGCATGTCTTAGCCCTGCCTCAAGAAACCAGTACAAGGCTTTTCCCAAGCTAACCATCCCAGAGACGTTTCCCTGAAAGCTTTCTAAGAAATGAGGTGGTAGGGCTCACCGCCTGTCCACCCTGACAGGTGCCTGTGTTGTTAAAACACCCTCAGAACTGGCCCAAAACTTGAGGCGAAGAAAGAGATAATTAAGAGAAAATGCTTGTTGTTGGTTTATTCACTACTGTAGGCCTTCTGGGCTGATCCATCAAGTAAAATCCTAGCTCCAGGGATTTAGGTGGCAAAACCACCTCTGACATTCACTGAAGTAGGATTTTACTTTATTTCTCCCAATTTTGTGAGGATAGGTTGCCGCGGTTGGGGTCCGGGCTAATTGGAGCGGTGAGTGAGTTCTGCAAGTGTAGCAACAGCTACAAGTGATTTCAGCTCTAAGTGATTTCAGCTCTTGCAAAGTCACCCAAGGCAAACTTGGGGACAGAGAGAGAGAGGCAGCTCATATGACAGTTCCACAGAGGTAGCTTTTATTGTCCAGCACCCTGCGAAGGGGAGGCCAGGGACGAGACCAGCCTAAGGTGTCAGGACAGGAGTTTATATGGGGAAAATAGGGGGTGGGGTGGAAACCGATTAGCCAACAGGGAAGGGGCTATTAGCATGGGAGAAACATGGCCTGACGGAATGACTCCAAGATCTCACCCTGAACTTGAGAGAGAGCTGCCCAGCTCTGACTCCTCCAGGGGAGTGCGGGAGTTGACTTGAAGGCTCATTGCCTTCCACAATAGGTAGTCAGTAACAGTGCTGAAAACAATACAATCTCAGCCCTTCAATTCAGGCTTGTAGAAATGCTGGGTGAGGATGTAGGATTAAAACATCTTCTTGTTGATTTTATTTCCTACTTGTATTATGAATTAGGGATATACATTTGCTATTCTTCCCTCCTGGCCTCTGTAGCCTCACTCCATGCTGCTGTTCTCACCTTCACTGTCCTTTCTATCTCATAGAGTAAAAGAGGTCCCCAGCCACTGCTGATCCAAATGCTTCAGTGAGCCTTTTTTCCAGGGCTTCAGGATTTAGGGTTCTGCTTTAGCTAATCTCTTTTCAAGCTTCTAAGACCTTGTATGTTTTGCAAGATAGGAGTATTCAGAAAATATGCCTTTTGCCACCAGCTAGCCAAGCAAGGTCACAGTGGGTAATAACTTTCAGCATACTGCTATGATCAGGGTGGGAGCCTCAGAGACACACTGAACCTTCCTAAAGAGACCAAGGGATGCACTATCATCCTGAGAAAAGCTCTGCAGTGTAAGAAAACCTAGTTCTCTCTCTCTCTTCCCTTCAGCCCTGAGAGGTGATAAGTCCGTCATGGTGCTTTACATTGTTTGTGCTCCAACGCAGTTATGCCAGTGATGGCAGGCAAGTACAAGGCAGAGAAGCTGTATCATTGGCACTCCCTCCCTTTTTTGCCTGTTACAAACTGCCAGAGATCTTTATAGTACCTGACAATGCTTTGACTGAGGTGTCTTGAGACCTGTTATGTGATAAGATGCTATAAACCCTTCTGTTTTCTGACTCACAGACACTGGTTTTGATGAGGAAAAACAAATATAGGACAGACAAAAGCACTTCTGTGAAATTATACAGAGGTTGTAAAGGGAAGGTCAAGAAGATAGCTCAGGTATCACAACTTATTTTCAGTCACATAGACTTTTCAAAAAAATCTTGTGTTTTTTAGGTATTGTGTCCCCCAGAGGAAAGTTGCTCTGTGCCACCTTAGAGGAATCATTGCACCTCTCTGCCTTTGGGATCTGTTCTAGCACCTGTGACTTATACATGTCTAAAAGTATTATAGAAGGTCAAAACTGGGACTGTCCCAGAAGGATTGGGATAGTTACCTTCTAACGAGCTAATAATCCCTAGACAGCAAGAAAGGATTTAACTAAAACCTCACTGTGGCCAAATGGAAATGGGCCCATTGGCATACATGGAAATGGGAAGGAAAGAGAAAGAAATGAATTGAAAATGAAATGCATTAAGAGAAATTCTGGAAGGAGACAAGGCTGCTGCTTCATGCAGAGGTCTGACAAGGGACATCTGAGGGCAACCTGTTGTGGTAGTTGGGGGATCCATCAGGTGGACTGGGAAAAGTGGCAGATAGTTTACAACAGGACACACAGACAGTGACCTGCCTACCCTTCCCAGCTGGGCTGGGAGCTCTGCCAGCCTGTGGGAGCAGGGTGGTACTTGTCAACATGCAACCCACTCTGGAAAGGGTGGAGGGGCTTCCTGCAGGTACCACTGGGATGCAAGAATTTTGTGCATGTGACAGCCATAGGCTGGTTAGCAAAATCTTTGCTTTGCTGGTAATCACAATGAGTTGAGGCCCTCCAGCTGTGACTCAGAATTATTCCAGTTATGCTGCACAAAGCAACACACACAGAGCCCTGACCACACTGCTGCCTTGTGACCTTCTGCCCACCTTGTCTGCTGCAGGACCTGGGAGCAAGAAGGGGTCTGACACAGTATTTAGTGCTGGGAGCTTCAAACTTTGTTTGATGTATAAGCTCCTGAAATATGCTAGTGTCAGTGCAGATCCCTGCACAGCAATTTTAAGCTGATGAGAGATCTTATTTCCCCCCCAGATACCTCTAACGTACCCGACTTCAGAAGAACCACCACAACATTTCACCACCACCCTGCCCTGTTTTGTGCCACTCTCTTCTGCTGAGATATCACAATGGGTGAGTTAAAGCAGCTGCCCCTGAGACAGCAGCATAATCTCCCCTTGGGGGGAAAGGTGTGGGCAGGCTTTTCAGGAGGGATAGGAGATGGCTGTGGGTAGGAGATGGATGTTCAAGTGTTCCACAGTCTCAGACTTCCCACAGGGCTTTGGAAAAATCTTTTCATGTCTCAGTTCTCCATATGAACTGTGCCAGCAGGGTCCAGGGATGATATGATGCTGCAAGGTACTTAGATATCAGATTGATAGGGATTAGTGATTTAGGCAGGCAGGGAGCCTGGGCCAGGTCTGGGGTCCTGAAAATTTTGGCATCATGGAGAGCTGGAGAAGAAGATGCAACTGCTGCTGACCGTGTTTTCAGGAGAGCTGGTTCAGAGATCAGGCCAGGCATGTTTCTGTGAGAGGTGCTGAGATCTCTGTGAAAGCCCAGTGATCTACAGCCTAGCCCTGAGCCAGTGTGGCTCAAAGATGGTGCCTCAAGAACTGGCGTGTGAATGGTGGAGACTGAGCTCTGTCCCAGGGACCTCAGCTACTACAAAAAAAAAATCATAATAATATTATCAATAAAGTAAAAGAAATAAAACACAGGATCTGATGCAGTATGTTCTCTTCTGGAAAACCTTAGGGCACATACAGTCTGGCCATTTACATCAGTCCCCTGCCTTTTTCTTGGAGGAGATGGGATTACTGGACTCTTGCCCAGTCTTGGCCATGATCGGTACGTCCGAGCATGTGTCTGTCTGCACGCACCCATGCACACATTAACCACTGGCACTGCTTCCACCCAGCTCTGCGGGGCCAGGCTCTAAAAGAGAGATCCCACATGAAGCACACCCAGTTGCGGTGGACAGGTCTCGGGTGACACTTGCTCCTCAGGTTTCTCAGTGGTGTGGCGCCTGCTGTTGCTGATGGAGCTGTTCCCAGCAGATTTACACCTGTTTTAATGGAGTGGCTGCTCAGCTCTCCTTTGCTCCCAGCCTCTTGTGCTGTGCCTCAAAACCTTCCCCCTCCCCTGCCTTGACAGTGATGCCTGTTGGGGCACAGCTGACAGGCTGGGAAGTGCTGGGGTGAGCTCACTGTGCCACCAGCAACCTCATTCCTTTTGGATGATGAGCCAGACAAGCTTAGAGCACTCCTTAATTTTGTAAGGAAACAGAGGATTTGCTGCTCTTGATTTTCTGCTCCATTTTTACCTTGTTCTTCTTTTCTAACTGGGTTTTATACAGTCTAGTATAGCCCTGAGTCTCTCTAAAAAGTTCATTCATCAGGCACACTGCATTTCCAGGCGGTCCAGATGTCTTCCAGGCTGTCCAGATGTCTTCCAGGCCATCCGGAAGTCTTCCAGGCAGTCCATTATGCATGCTTTGAGCATGCTTTCTTTTTTCTATTTTTTAGTGCCAGGCAAATGTTGCAACTTTTTCAAAATCTTCTATGTGAATAAGTCCTACTGGTAGCAAACCCACCATGGATATTGGTAGCTGGGGTACACTTACACAGCATTCCCAAGAATTCAGTAGTAATGACTCAAGTATCCCCTTCCCTTGGATCATTAAGTCAGGCTAGAGATATGGAGATCTGAAAAGTGTCTTGCTTGTGATATCTTTCTCTGGCAGCTTCAGGGTGCCTGTGCTCAAGCTTTTACCTGCAGTCACAGAGGAGAGAAAAGCTTCTTTATTAAAACATTTCTGTTTGAAAATGAAAGTGGAAATATTTGGGTAATAGCATGAAACATGTCATGAAGAGCCACAGAAGGAACTGAAAATCACAAGCTCTATGATGATACTGTAGAAGTTAGCAAAAAGCTGGAGATTTCACCTCACTCCTTAGGGATGGCTGGAAGCTGCTGCTGAAGCTGATGGTGGGAAGAAATGTCATAGAACCACAGAGTCATAGAGTAGATTGGATTGGAAAGGACCTTAAAGATCATCTTGTTCCAATCCCTCTGTCATGGGCAGGGACACCCTCCACTACACCAGGTTTCTTAGAGCCCCAGTCAGCCTGGCCTTGAATACTTCCAGAGGTGGGGCATCCCCAGCTTCTCTGGGCAACCTGTGCCAGGGCCCCACCACTCTCAGAGTAAAGAATTTCTTTCTAATATGTAATTGAAACCTATTCTCTTGCCATTTAAAGCCATTATCCCTTGTCTTATCACTACATACCCTTGTAAAAAAATCTCTGCCTTATTGAAAAAAGTCTCTGCCATACTGAAACTCAGTCACTACCAACAATTCATGTGGTTAGCAGAAACATTTGGGCAGCGGAAACATTTTGCAGCTACTTCTGAATATTTTTGCCCCCTCCTTAGAAATGGCCACCCACTCTTGAAGGAACATTGGCTTGCCTTGATGAAGAGTCTCCTCATCCTGGTACAGAGCCCTGGCCGATTGGCTGTGTCTGCTGTGGGAGGCTGGAAAGCAAAGACTGAGGTTCCACCTGGATAGAGTGGATGCTCAGAGGATCCCTGCTAGACGGGAGATACCTCAGCAGCAGCCTCCTGCACCAGTTCTGTCCTGAGATAGAAACAGAAAAAAAGTCCAGCACCCCCAAAACCATGCAGACAATGCTTTCCTGGAGGAAAAAGCAGTAGCCGTGTCTCTCTAAGACTGGGGCCAGCAGGGTGTTATGCCACAGCATGGTTTGTTTTTTCTTTCTAATCTGAGGTTTCTAGTTAAGTACCATCCGGCAGCACCCCTGAGCTGCAACCTGGGTCATGGTTTCCATAAACGGCTGCTGGATTCACTCATATTTATAATGCTTGCCCCTGGCAGAGCGTGTCATCTTGCAGAGGTCAGCTCTCCTCCGGGACTGGGGAGTAATTCCACAGGCTGTGCTCCTGTTTCCATCCCTGCCTGCCAAGGGGCCTCCCATCCCCTGGCAGATGGGACCTGGGGGTGGCTGGGTGAGGGGTTAAGGTAGTGGTTAGAATAGTCTGAGGGGTAAAGGGCACAATGAAAGAGGGTGCACAGGACCCACAGTGCCTAGTTTCTAGTGTAAACACTAAGATGTAGGTGTGTGGCTTTCTTTAGTGCTCCAGGAAAAGTGGGAACCACTACATCCCTGTGGAAGACAGGCTGTCTGCAGGCAGGTGAAGAGTTTTCCTCTTCAGATGTATTTAGTTGGCAGTGTTGGTAAGGAGGATCACAAAAAACTAAGTCATGGCTCCAGCTTGGACCCTTCTCCTCTGAGTTCATCAAAGATTACTTCAGACTGACTTGTACGGCTGCCAGCTGTACCACATGGTACATTCCAAATGCAGTTGTACCAAAGAGAAGATCAGATCACCAGACGCCAGCCTGTGGCCAACATTCATGGCAGCAAGCCATGACATTGCTCTCAATGGGTCCCTTACTGGGTGCTATGGTCCTAGTGAATGCTGAAGATCCTGACCGAGGGGTATTTTGGTGGGCAGGAGACAAAACCCAGCTTGGAGCATGTGACAGGTTTTAGGTTAGAAGTCAGGCTGTACACTGTATATTGTCCTTCGTCCTCTTGTGTCTCAGAGCACGTGCAATGTGACAGGAACCAGCACTGCCAGCTCGGCTCTTCCGCCTCCTAGGAGCCACACGTCACAGCTGTGTGTACCACCCGCATGCTGATGGCTGCAACTAAGCTCCGACAAAGCTCCCTGGATTAGCAGGTGTGGATATACAGGGCAGGGATGCAGTAATTTGAGCTGGAGTAGTTAGTGCAGTCAAGCAAATGTCATATGTAAAAAGAGGATCTAAAGTGATCTAGCACAGCAGTTAGTGCTCAATTCTTGCTGGCCAGTAGCAGGAAACTTAGATAGCTTTATTTTAGTAAATATAACTGATCCCTGCTCATCCTTGGTCAATGTATTTTTCTTGTCTTTTATTTTCTTCCTTTATATTCTATCCACCCTTCCTTCCTTCCTTCC
>VZRN01002533.1:450467-494979 GCA_013397935.1 Dasyornis broadbenti | reverse complement strand
GCCAAGCTAAACCATGACACTGGGTGTGATCTCAAGACCTGCTGGAGGGAGAATCACCTCCATGCAGGTAGCCAGTCCTGGCTGTATTTCAAGCTCTGTCAGCTAGACCTGAATGTTCATAATTAAACAGATGCACTTCTAGGAAGGTGCAACCAGTGTAAGAGATGCTGTTGTGCTTCATGTTTGCAGGCCCCCAGCAGGGTATAGAAATTGTCCTTGTGCCTTTCCAAAAGCCCCAGTGTGTGGCTGTGCCTGGCTCCATGGGGCATTCCCAGGGGTAAAGGCAGACTGGTGCAGGCAACTGTCAGGGCACTTTGCATCCTCTGACTACAGCCACCAAAATAGCTCTCGAGCTGTCAACCACAGCCCTGGGGACAGGAAGGTTCTTCAGCTCTCTCCTGGTATTACAGGCCTGGATTAGGCTGATTTATCCCTTTTTTTTTTTTTTTTTTTTTTTTTTTTTTTTTTTTGTAAATAAGGCATCAGGATCTGCCAACAGTATTCCTCTCATTTTTATCTGATCACATAAGAATTATTTTTAGTAAGAACTGGTTTGCCCTGAAAGAAAGCTATTCTCTAAAAAAAGCTTTATACACTTAAGACATATGGGACAGAAGGAAGTCTGCATCTAGCATTACTTTTTTCTTTCAGTCACCAGAAAAACCCTGAAATTGCCCATTTTAGCAAAGAGAAAAGATAAATGGGTTCGTTCTGAATCAAAAATAATAGATATGTCTTATGCCATTCTTAACAACCTTTTCTGAAGTCTTATTAGCTCACAGAACATGAGCACAACTCCTACCTCTAAGAAATTTACACAGGTGTAATTCTACCAAAATAACAGTTGAACAGCTGTAGTAGAATGAAAGCTAATTTTGTCACTTCTCTCACAAAAATTAATTGAAATAGATACTTTACAGAAGTAGCAGTAGCCAGTCCCCCTTTTTGACAAGCTTACAAGCACTGGAGACATTGCTTAGGGTCATCATACTCTGTATTTTGGTGCACAGACTTAGTGAATGGCATGCATGTTATGCTTACTAAGCTACTTTGGATAAACATGGAAAAAATCTAGTGGTGTAGTTGTCAGAGACCAAAATGGTTTCATGTGCTATGTGATTTGAAGGGAGATTCCTTTGCTGTGTGTCATTTACCTTTTATACATTGCTGCTGCTCAGTATTTCATAACCATTCATTCTTTGGATGCCCACACTGACATTGTTATATACATATATGCATTAAAAAATGAGAACTGTGCGTTCTTACTTGACGTCACATTATAGTCCACAAACAGCTTTATTGCTCTTTACCATGTTTGGGAACAAAGGGAAAGGGATGCTGATGACATATGTCTCACAGCAGAACAATTTCCTTTTCACACTTGGAAAGCAGAGCTCCTCTCTTTTACATATGGTTTATGTACACATGCATAGCCTTGGGAAATCAGAATCTGAGGAAAAAAAACCTCATGTTTCATATGTAAATCAGTGACAGCTGTGGTCATGTGCTAACATAGCTGGCAAGGTGGAGTCAGCAAAAAACTTTCATGCTTTAATTTTTAACATCATTTCTCAAGCCATGATCCTGGAAGTCATAAGGATTTTTGAGTAGGTTGGGCCCTGTCACAAATTAACTGTTGGCAGAACTGATACAACAGCAAACAGCATCCTAGATTATGAACTTCTTTGAGAAAAGGACTGCTTGTGTCTCTCTGACATACAGCAGAAGACCACCTCTCTGATGCCTGCCTTTTCTGGGACACCTGTAGTGCACTCACGGTGCCTCAGTCATTGTGAATTCCTTGAAACCATTGACACCGCAGGGAGACAATTATGATGTTTAGAATACAACAGGAATTGAAGGTAATGTGGGATCCGTTTCTCCCTCCCATCCCCTGTGGCATCTGAAACCACCCTCTGATGCCTCTGTGTCTCTATTTCTGCCTTCATGGTGATAATTTCCTCATCCTAGGAAGTCTGAAAGCCTGTAAATGTATTTAATGTGAACTGAGGTCTTTGGTTGCAATTTTCAAAGCAGACATAGCTATTTAGCAAAGGAGGTTGTGACATTATGGGTAAAAAAGATAAGGCTTCCTGTAGCTGAGGTTTTTACACTCTCCATTTAATTCACTGTTTTCTTGCTGAATTACAGTATTCCAACATTAGCAAGTACTAACGATGACAGGTGAAAGTTATACTGCTGAGTATCCACCTCATCTCACTACTTTTGGATAATCCTAGTCAAAGTAACCCAGGTAGGAAAAAAGGATACTGTATTGCCTTAAAAACATTCACATCCTTTCCTGCAGCAATCCTAGCCCATCCTTACTCTGAAGGAGGGAGGGATCATGAATGGTGATGTCAAAGAGACATGTTTTGCTGTTCCTGCAACAAGCCTCTCAGTTTGGCCAAACCTCTGACAATTGCTTTTCAGTCATTCAGTAAAGAATGAGCAGGCTTGGATTAAACCTGTGTGCTGTGACAGAGACCTGAGTGGGAACACAGAGAGAGCAGCCCTGTGACAAGATATTGGGGGTACCTGAAGTACCATGGAGCTTGGAAGCAAGAGAGCTTAGGATGAGGACTAGAAGAAGGAGCTCCTGGCAGCTGGAATATGGCAATGGTGGGGACTAAAACATGAAGCTGATAGAAAACTGAGAAACAGGGATGGAGACAAGGAGATGTAAGGCTAAAAAGGCAAGAAATTGAGACTGTAAAAGGAAAAGCTAGAGGAACTAGGGACCGAAGACTTCAAAGTTGTGTTAAGAGCTGACTCCGTGTATAGATGGGTTCTTCCCACAATCCGGTACAGAACCCAAAATTTCTGACTTGCAGTATTTTCTATTTTTCCTATTGAGACCTACTAAAAATGGATGCCTTTTCTCCTTGCAGCCTGCACAGGGGATGATACACTTCTGCATGTTAAGAGCTGTCCATGAACCCCTGCTTCAATCTGCGGATCAGGAATTCCTTCCAATGATACAAAGGGAAATAAAGGTAGAAACATATGAAAGAAAATCAACTTTCCTTCCTTAAAAAGCTAAGAAATTCTTTGATACGCATGTGTGTGTGTATATATACACACACACAAACTAGTTTGAAGGGAACTTGTAATGTCACTGCATTTAGAAAGCATGAAGTACAAGAATACAACAACTATTGCTCAACCATTGCTCACCTGCTGTGAGCACTTCCATTTTTATCCAGTCTATTTCCTACACCTCGTGCAGAGGTTCTTCCAAGTCATCTGGTGCACCACAGTTACATTAGCCTTTTATTCTTAGGAAGTACTTGGGTAGTGGTAGTCCCCAAGTCGGAGTCTTTCATGGACAACTTCACAATCTAAAGAATCTGGACTGTAATTCCATAGCTGGAACTTTTCACTGCAGTGCTCAAATAGAATTCAACCAATCCCCAGCTTATCTCGCTACTCTTCCTACTCTTCCTCCTTTTATTTTTTCTTCGCTCCTTAGGCTTCTATTTCTTTTTTTTTTTTTCCCCACACTTTTTCAACAAAAAATGAAAGCATTCTATATTTCTCTATCACTCTCTTCCTTTCTACCTCTTCTGCTTCTGTCCTTCTTTTCCACAATTAGCTCTTTTTTTTTTCCTTCTTCACTTTTATTTCCCTCTCCTGTCACAAGGAATGAAGCTTGAGCCTGGACTTTGCATTATCTTAATAATTATTTGAACCTGTATTCCGTCTTAAGACCACCACTATAGCTATAGGAGTTAAAACTTTTTCTTTTTTTTTAATTTTTTTTTTCTATAAAAACTGATCCTAGGCAGCCTTCCAATTATGATATCAGTCTTGTAAGGTTTGCCTGAATTTGTTGACATCCTGAAAGGATGATCTCAAGAGGTGTATTCTCCTGGCTGAAAGGGCCAGCAATGACACATCACAGCCAGTCATTAGCTTGCCCACAGCTGATTATTTTGGGGGTTGGAATGGTGCGAGGGGAGAGAATAGAGTCCCCCATCTGAAAGCAGCTAGGATACAGATGTGCAGGAAGGATGAGGGGGTTAGGAAAAGAAAATCCAAGGAAAAAAAGAAGGAACTTAAGAGCCTAGAGGCAGAAGCAGCAGTAGCCGAGAGGAGAGATTTTCTTAGTGTAATGGAGAACAAGAAAATAAGAACTGATTAAATTTTACTAATAACGTAATTTTAATCTATGAAAAAGCCTCCTGGTGATATCAGTATGAGAGCCAGTGATAACTGGGGAGATTATACTGAAACACCATAGCCTGCCTTCTTTTCTCCTCAGCTCTGCTCTATCATCCTTCTTATCCATCTCTGTTTTCCCTGCCTAGACCTGTCCAGCTCCTACAGGAGTTAACAGGAGCTTTGCCATCAACCCTAGGAGGAGCAGTTGTGAATTATTGTAAATTGAGGCCAGCCTTGGCAACAGGCTTACAGAAGGGCCAGTCCCATATCAGGAAGCAGGGGATGTTTCACTGACAGTGTTAATGCACTGTGGAGCAATAAAACTACTGTTTTTCTGGCATGTTATGGAGCAACATGACAGAAATTGCAGAATCCACAATATTATCCTACCCACAGTTTTCCACTGACCCTAATTACAGTTCTGTTGCTAAAGCTATGTAATTTGATTTTCAACACCACACCAAAAAGGCAGGAGAAATTGCACAGTTTGCTGGACAAATGTGTTCTTCTTCTGGTCAGGACTTGGGTGAATAATTAAGAAATTAGATGTCCAAACATGTCTACAGAACAAGAACAGTTAGTCAGGGCTGGCATGCCTGTATGCCCCTCCAAATATTTAAAGTTGATGGTGGCTCTTTTCTCTAATGGCAGGTGGCAGATCTAGTGGAGGCCACACTGTTCTTGCATTTTCATTCCAAGTGTAACTTTCATCTCTCCAGAGATAATGAAAGGCCTAAGCACCACTAGTGTGGTGGCACTTGGCCCTTGTGCATATGACAACAAAAATGTCTGCTGGAAAAGGAAGATGTCATTTTACTCATGTGTGAATTCTTGTTTAGACCTTAGAGAATTATGTCCTTCTCTTATTTCCATACATGTGTATTGTCTTTTATTTTGCCATTGAAGTCCCTAATATTTTTTGGTATAATTTCTGTTGACATACAGTTGTTGTACACCACAAGCTGACTCTGACACAGTAGTCAAGAGCTACATCCCTCAGCTAATCTGTCCTTCTTAACGAAGTTTCCACCTGATAACTTAGTGAGCAGTAGGAAGCCTGTACTTCTACCTCTGCAGGAAAATCAGTGCAAACCCAGTCAAAAATCCAGCTGAGGTGAATGTAAGTAGACGACCAGGCTTTCCATGAGGTAACTGAGGTGTGACACACTCTTTATACCCAAAGTTGCCTGGGCAGCAATGACCTCCAGCAAAGCAGCAGGCAGCAAGCCAAGGCAGCCACTTCTGTAGCAGCTGCAACAAAATTCACCAGAGTTCATCTCCCAACATGGAGTAATGTTCTTGGCATTAGCGGGAATTAGGCTTCCTCTGACTAAAGTGAAAAGTAGCAAGGGACATGATTTTAGATTGTTACTGATTTTGTTTCACTTTCAAAGGCAGCAAGATTAAAATTTGAATTCTAATTATCTCCCTTTTTTTAAGCCACAGCAGCTAACTAATTCCCATCAGTGCTTTCCCTAAGATCAGAAGCAAAGCTGTCACTAAAATATATTTTTTCAATTTCAAGCCAGTCATACAAGTACAGTGGCTAAGATGAATCAGTTCCATGGTGCTCTCATTCTGTGTTTAATAATAAAATAAAACCAAAAATAACTAATGAAATCCCAAATCCTGCAGAGTGTTGAAAATTGCAGACTATTGTCTGAGCTTGCACTCTGACCCTGGTTTATGTTTGTCTGCTAAAGCACAGTAAGCACACATTATATTATAGAGCAAATAAAATACACAAATAAACCAATACATTCAGGCAGATAAGACTAATGAAAGGTTTAGCTCTTCTCAAAAATAATGTGCTCAGTAGAAGACAATCTCTTGAAGCATGTGGTATGTCTTAACATAATACATTTCCATGTTCAGATTTTCAAAACTGCAAAATACAGACATTTATAGGTACATGCTTCACATTTAAAATAATCTTTTTGGAAGGAGCAGACAATATATTTCTCTGACATACTGAAGGGGAATGATGTTCATTGTTTCTGCATTTGCTCAAGCAGTGGAATTTTACATGGCTCAACTTCATTTCATCAGATGTATATCAGTGTAAATTAGCTCAAAATCCAACTCAATGTTCATTTTTAGATCATAGTCTTCAGAAGAATTGATTTATCGGGGTGCCTAAATCCAGATGCACTACAAATAAGCCAGGAAAGACAAATAAGCCTTTTTGCATAAAACAAATGAGCCGGTGGGGGAAAATGAATGTGAAAAAAAGGAACACCTTAGGGAAAGTAAGAAAAACCTGCCAGTGGGAAGAACGTACAATTTCTGATTCCAGACACTACCCCACTTGGATTTCCTAAAGTTCCACCTTCCCTCCAGCCCTTCCTTTTTTATTTTTATTCTTTTTCCTTTTTTTACCCTTGCCTTCTGGACCACCTTCCCTGCTCGCACTCATCAACTCTCCAGTTTTGCATTTGCATTCCTTTTTAAACCACATCTCTTTGACAAACCTTAGGAACCCTTTAGAGTACCTGAATGAGAACAGTTTGGAAGCACCAAAAACCTTTGGGCATGGTCTGAGCAATGGTAGCTGCCTGGCTATCCTTTTAGCTCCCAATAAGTACAAAAACCCTACCTTAAAATGAAAGGCAGTTGACAGCAGACCCTTATCATCCTTCTGTCAGGTATATTGGTTTGCTGATTCTAGATTTGTAGAAGAGGAAACTTTATAAAAGAGGAAAAAGTGAAGGAAAATTGAAATGTTTGTATGATACTAGTCCTGTCAACAAACAGTGGTCAAGTGATGGAATAACTATCCGTTAAGAAATTGGAAATTAAAGGTAAAATACTTCTGGGCTGAGACCGGGTCTCCTTAGCTGGGGAGCAGCCCAACAGAGAGAAATCCTTCTTCCTGCACAAACTTTCCGTTAATAGTGGCTAATTAACCTGGTGCTTGGTTAAAGATTTAATGTATTTGTCAGGTCTGACTCAGTTCGTATTCATCATTATCTAAGAACACAACAGAGGGTACATGGTTTATTTCTTGTTCATGTAGTCTGGCTTGGGTAGAGAGGTAAATGAACTCAGTGAAGTTAGATCTCTTAGATTATGCAGAAGAAAGAGTTTTACCAGGTATCCCTGACTGTAAGACACAGTCAGTGCCACATATGTTACCACTATATGCTGTTCTTCATTTCACTCCTTTTGTTTCCTATCAGACTCCCTAGAGGCCTTAGTTTGTATTCATTCACTCTCTCAAATGTCTTCCCAGACGCTCAAATCCCACTTCTGTTATTGCAGTTTCTTTTAAATTTGTCTGAATTCCTTGTGCAGAGTCAGGACTTTACTGTTCCTTAGCTCAGCATTCTCCTGGATGGACTCCAGCTCAGGTAATTATATCCAGGGTTCTCTCAGACTTCTCTCTCTGGCTGCCTTTGGAGAAGTTATTCCTCCTTTTCTTTTCCAAGCTGCTTTATAACGTTGCAGATCCTGGGAACTGATCGGATGTGTATTTTGGAGAGGCTGTGCATTATGCATTAGGGGTGAACCAACACTTTCCGCAGTGGGACTGAAAGTACTGACACAGCTTCCTTTCTTTCTCATTTCAACGCTATTTTAAGTGGGCAGTTGTCACACCAAGTAGAAGCTGAAGGACAAAAATTTGGTCCAGATGAATCTGCTGTTGCTATTTGAATGTGGAGATTTTGCCCTCTAATTTCCTATTCTTAATCTAGCCTGGATTTGTTCAATAGCTGTTCAGTGGCTTATGTCACTTGAGCCGGTTGTCACAAGATGCTCATAAAAATAGATTCCTCACATATTGGGAGAAATATCAATACAGAGGCTAAAGAGAGAACAAGCACTGCTAGAGGTAATGCTGCTACATCAACCAGGAGGCAAATTACAAAGCAAAAACAGTAGAAAACTTAATTTTGCAATGCCTGTCTTCAATCTTGTTAGCCAGCAATTCTCTCTTTGATATTTATCCAGTGCTAGGCCAAAGACAGTTCAGGGTATCCTTTCCAATGAAAAGGATTCAAATAGAATCACCAAGAGTCTAAAATATTTAAGAGTGAAAAAATATTTTCCCTCTAAACTAAGAAGCATGAACCATAAAGTTAAGCAAATTTCAGAAAGAAAAAGCGATATATAGCAAAAAAAAACAAGATACAGAACAGTAATTGATCTACTTACTAGATGCTGTTCATTTCCTGCAGGATATGGGCATGAGAACTGGCTGCAAGTACTTATGCATGCTCATGTAACTGCTCACTACAGTGCAGTTCTTCCAAGATGAAGAAATAGATCTTCACACATCAAACAAGTAAATTCTAATCAACTCTCACTCCCTCACCTTGGAGGAATTTCAGCTGTTGCTATCAGCAGAAGTTAGCTGTTCCCTAGTCTGGGCAGAACTGCTGCACTCAGAAAAATCTTGGGAAGACAAATGATTCAGGAGAGGTCAATCTGTGCTCACAAGAAGCTTAAGAAATGCTTTCCTAATCTAAACTTGAAGGTTTTACTTTCACCATGGGCCATCTCTCAGGGAAGGCTCATCAGAGAGCAGCCTCATTTACTTGGCCTCTCTCAGGATGGAAGTTGGACAAAATTACCTCCAGAGGATCCTTCACGCCCATTCTTCACCCAGAGGGGAATCCTTCATACCACAGAAATTCCTACCAAGGAAAAACAATACAAGAAGCATCTATCTGATGATAAAGTAATATAGACTATACTCAATATTTTTTAGTTTTCCTCTCCCCTCAAATCTTCCAAGTTTTAAAAGCTGCCAGGTCCAGCTCAGCTTTCATGTAAAAAAAAACCCAAACATTTATACCCAGTGAGGCCATGACTAACTTGAATCACTTGCTGAATTAGTTTCTCCAGAGCAGCCACAATATCACAGCCTTCATGTGATGATGTTCAGCCAGCTGAGATGGTTTCTGCACTTGTCCCAGAAGTGAATAGAGGCAAAGAAAAGGAGCAGGGGTCTGCGGAAGTGTACATCTGGAAGTTTAAGTTAACTTTACCCTGCTGCAGAGTTAAGTCAGCACAGCCCCTCTGCAGTTCTGATGACAGGACTAGGCCAGTGCAAAAACAGCTGACACCAGGTTCAGCTTCTTGCCCCTCTGCTAAACAGCCCTTTCATGCAAAAAGAAATTGACCCCACTGCCGCTGGTAACATTTTTATTCTCCCTCCCCTGCAGTTCAGGGGTACATGAGCAGTCATAAATCCATGTTTAAAGTGCTGTTGACTGCTTTAGAACTTAGTAAAGGAAACAAAGTAAGCACAGAAGCATGTAGCCCTTGCACTGTTAGACATGGCATCTACTGCTAGGGATAACTAAAAGCATGGTTGACTAAGAAACTAAATAAAACTGTAAGGCACTATTGTATGATTGGTGTCACATGTTTTTGTCTGTAATTTTTCTAAGTGGAAACCAGGAATGGGTGCAGCACATGTTTGCACAAGACAACAGGAACAAACGTATTTTAGTATTCGTATTGCAATCAAAGCACTGGGGACAAGGAAAGAGTGAAAGTATACAAAAATGCTTGAGCACTGGAATTTTTATGAAGGAGAAATATTCACTCTATAATGGCATCCATGCAGAATGGATGCTTACATTATACAAGATGATTGATGATAGTGTAACATAAGTAGCTAATGAGCAATGTAACCTGTATTATTTCATGCTTGTTTATTTTCAAGAGGTGATAGAAGAATAAAGCTAATTCTACAGCTTCATAAACTTCAGCATCTGTTTCTTTTTTCTGTTTGAAAACTTTAAACATCAAGTTGGATTTGGAACCTGCTAGTAGGCAAGTAAAAATTGCTTTATCATATCCAACTCAAGAGTTTCTTATTAGTCATTATAAATAAAGATGTCTAATGTAAGAATAGCAACAGTTTAATCTTCCACAGAACCCAAATATTTCAAGTACATTACTAGTATTATCAGGTGAATTTGCATTGAACAGTAATATGCATTTTATCAAAGAGAAGCAAAGGCACTGCTTCTCTTCACGGAAGTTATGGATCAAATTTTCAAGAGCACTGCCAGTCTTTTTTGCTGCAGGGTCTTTACACACAGGGCAAGCTCACCACGGTACAACCCTCACTTTATTTTAGTCATTTAGTAAAAGAGCCTCAGACTCATATACATTTCTTCAAATGCAGTAACAATCTCCTGTTCCCAAAATTCATTAGGACAGCTGTGTATTTTCCTTAAGAAAATCTTGTCAGAGAAACAGAATGAATGCTTGAACTACTGCTTTACCAGAAAGTCCATTTTGGCTGTATGATTGCAAATGTTTGTAGATGAGTGAAACTGTTTTGAGTCAAACTTAAAAAACAATGTGGAAATAACCATTAGCAAGCCAGAGGTGCCTGTGAAGATTATAGAGGATATATAGAGGGATATTAAGAGAGTGCTGCGATTCAGCTGGGAAAGATCAAAGAGAGCCAGATAACAGCCAGGGGACATCAGAGTACCATGAAAGTTGCTGAGGATGTAGGAAAAACCTGTGTAGTGCTGTGGGACATGAGGGAAGCTGAGTAAGATATGTATGTCAGGAAACATCCCAGGGTGATACAGAAAACCAGAGGATACATCATCATGGCAGAGTTGTCTGAGAAAGCCTCACAGTGGTATGAGATGCAAACCTCAGGATGATGAGGAAAACCAGAGAAGGTTGAGAATTGCTGGGGACACAAAAGACAGCTAACATGAGGGAATGTTGCTGAATGCAACCGCACTGAAAAGGGCTACAAGTGCTGAGTTTGAAATAACTGTCCATATTTTATGGGCAAAAATGAATGATGCTGGACATCAGGGACCAATAAAGGTAAACAAAGAAGCAATTAGAAATATACCAAGGAAAAACACATCATATCACGAAATAGGAAAAAAAATTCGTTACTAGAGAGCATAAGGGAGAATCTGGAAAATGCTTTCAGCAAAAAGCTCCCCAGCCTTAGGAACTTTCTTGGAGCAGCTGCTGAGCCTGAAGAAGGCTATAGCATGTTAGGGAATGAGAGAGCAACCATAAGGTGCCAGAAACAGTGAAGCAGATTGTGAGCTGAATGACAAATGTGTAAGCTGCTGGTTGCTGTAAGGGGCTGCAGTGTCAGGAAATGTTGGAGCCTGCTGTGCTGCTTCTGGAGGCATGCAGGAAGAATGCAAGTTGAAAGAACACTGTACAGGTTGAATAACATCAAGAAGCATTGGAGAAGACCGTGAATACCTTTAAGCCTGTTCAGCAAAGGGATCCACTGGATCCCTTTCCAGGATCCAGTTCCTAATCCAGGAATTATTGGAGTGGTTAGCTAAGCAGCCACATAGAAACCAAGGCAAGGCTGTGATGTCCCAAGGGCCCAAGATACCAGGAACAAGCTTGAGAAAGAATGCAGATTGCCAGGGGCACTGAAAAATCCTGCATATAAACTAGGGACAACTGAAAGCTGTGAGATCCTGAGATCCATCAGGAAGGACAGGGTAATGTCACAGACTGAAACAACTCAGATGTCTGGTTTCACTGTTTGACTGATAGAAGAAAGATGTGACCCAAGATAATCCTGCCTGCTTCTCTTTTGGAGAGCAGAACACAACCCCTTTCAGTACTGTCTTAAAGCAATGAATGCTTCCTGCTGAACAACCATACAAGGCCATGTATGGAAAATAGCTATCTATCCTATGTCATTGTATGTGTTTAAACTGGGCCTTGGAAACCACATGAGACCAGGAGAGGAAAATAATCTCGTTGGGACAAGGGAAACTTTTAAAGGACTAAGTCATGCTTAGGTCTGTGTGCTGGTGCAGGGACTCCTTCTGCCCTCCTCAGCACAGTTACAAGCAGGTAAATATCACCAGTCTCTATCATGAGTTTCTGAAATACGGAGAGAGAAAAGCAGTGTGGAAAATATGTTTTATTCATGCATTCATCTAACTCCAGAGCACTGGTCCTAAAGAGAGTAACATGGCCAATGTATTTATAATTCACAGTGCCAACTGGCTCTGAAGCAATTCCTTGCAGGAGCCTGGGCAGAGCGAGGGCCTCAGCCCCATCTGGCAACCCAGTTTTGCAGAGGAGACACTCTGTTTGAAACCTGCTCCTTGCTGCACATCTTCCCTAGGGAATGCCAGTCGGCACCAGGACTTCAGCAGCACAGCTCCTCCCTCCCTCTAGCACAGCTCAGCCTCAGGAGAGCCATTCTGCAGCCTGAGTTTGGATAGGAGGTGCAAGGGGGAAGAAGACAAAGTGTTATTTTTTGCGAGATCTGCTGCGGAAGGCTGAAAACAGCCAGCTTTCCAACCTCTTTCCTTTGTTTGCCTTAGGTCTCTCAGTTTCTATATCAGGCTCTGGTTCAGCTTCCATTAGTGCTTCCTCATCAACATTGCTAACAATGGTCTCCTCACTGAGGGTATCACTAGGATTATACTTACTGCCAGAATCCTCTGGCACAAAATCACTGTCTGAGTCAGAGCAGAGAAATAATTAACCCTCATGATACTTCTCTGAAGAATGAACAGAATACCTAATACAATTTATGAAACGGATCCTGCTCCTAAGGAGAAAAGTGTCCACTTGCTGCAGTTGCCATTGCCACCAAGGAGTGAGGAGGTTCCTGACTGGACACAGGAGGCATCCTCACCTCACCTTAATTAAAGCAAACTGCATTGCTTTAGTTGAGTTAGTTACCTTACATGTCCAAACAGCAAACCACTTGTTTACCACTCTGGCCCTGGATTAGATCACAGTTTCATTGCCTAAAAAAACTATCCAAGTCAACAGATTCTCAGCTTCTGTGAAACTGGCCAGGCTGGAGGCAAGTAGGGCAAGACTGTATTACCTGAAACTACCAGCATTTGATTTGCAAATGGCCCTCCTGATCATATTCTTGTTATATAACACTAGATTTATCATTCAACCTGCAACTCCAGAAGTGAAATAGAACAGTTGGAAAATCTTCCCTACATATGGAGACGAGTGTTGCCCCACAGTAGAGTAATAAGCTCCAAAACACAAACAAATTTGCAGGCTTTTGCTGTTTTCAACTCTAGAGACAAGCATTTTTCTTCCCCCAAAAAAGTAATCAGTCACTTCAGTGGCAGATATTTGCAAGCAAAACTAATTAACATTATAGGTCCAGGAGGATCCCCTCCCAAAGCTGGTAATATGTGTCAGTGGGGTAGGAGAAGGATAGTAGAGTCCTAGATGGCTGGGGGGGAATCTTTGGAGAAGTACATATGATACAGATTTCTGTCTGGAAAAAAGAACAGTAGTCTGCTAAGATCTGGAAGCCTCAAAATCCTTTCACTTCTGCTGGGAATTTAGTTCAAAGCAGCTGCATGTAAATGTTGCATAGTAAATACTACACTGACAAATCTTTCTCATGATTCTTGTTTTTAAATCAACAAGAATAAACTATATAGAAGGGGAGCTAGCTTTAGGGCAGCCAGTTTTACCCTGTCTTAAAGTAAAAGTGAAAACAACTCCAAGGTAAAAAAAAAAGAAGATTTGAAATATGTATGAGCAGCCACACTGCCCCGCCTCGTTTCTTTGTGCTGCATAAAAGGGACACAGATTGGCTGAATCTTTTATACAGAGAGATCTGGCCAGAGATTCATCAGAAAGCGTGCCCGTACCATTCCCAGCTCCTGTCCCTCCCAGCCAGGAAAGGATAAGAGGCAGGGAGACAAAGCAGGAGGATCAATAGCAGGCTGGGAATCGCCTGAAGGCTCATCATCTTTCTCCAGGCCCTAAAACAGAGAGAGCAGTGAGTATTTCCTCCTCATTCACATCCTTTGCATAAGTGTTTCTGGTATCTGTGTGACCTCTAAACTTCTGCTTCATTTAAAAGAAAGGGCAACTTCGTCAGTAATTCCTGAAGGAGGAAGATCACTTCAATCTTTGACTTACTTAGTACTCATTTTAAAAAATGAGATCAGTAAAAGTTGCTAATGGAGAGAGAAAAACACCTCAGCATGAATGCAACTGTTAGGGCACATTTCAAATCTTGCTAGTAGTTATCCTTCAACATAAAGTCACAGCCATGGCATGGAATTTATGCAGCTGTTCTCCCTGCCCCAACTCCTAAACACCACCTAGATCCCCTTTCATATTTTTAATCCAATCCAAATCTTATGAAAACACTAACCTTAGAGATTTGAGGTTGAAATTCCTCCGTAGACCCAAGCCAACTATGTTGGAAATAAGAAAGCCCTTCCCAGTACTAATCCTGGCTCTTACGTGGGCCTGTGAGCCCGGTACTACACAAGGTCTGGATCAGACACCTCTTATAGGAAGCTGCCATACTGCAGACATCCAAGGAATGTGTGTGATTGCAGTTCTTCCAGGAATTGGCAACACAAATGTGGAGCATCCACTTTGATGCTAAATTGACCATAATTCAGACCTCTACCCTCACCAATGCTTGACCAAGGACAAAGACTTGAACAGGAGAGCTTGAGGAGCTTGCAGGGACTTTACTCTGCTGTGCATTCCTGGCCACAACTGCTTGGCACAAAGTTCTTCTCCTGTTGTAACTACGGGAAAGGGTATATGGAGAAACAGATGCTCTACAGGAGCTTCCCGAGGTCTGCCAGCCAAGCTGTCCAGCAGGCCCATGTGCTGGAGGCCTCTTCTGCCTGCAGCCTAGGGCATGGGAGAAGCCGCTGATTCAGATCCACTCCCCCTGCTCAGCCCATCCTACTTCTTGTGGAAATTACCACCTCTTGAGATCTGCCTGTGGAGTAGGCTCATGTGAACACCCCCTCAGCTACTTCAGTCAACCTGAGCCAGACTTAAATGGATTAAGTAGGAGGTTTTTGCTAGCCCAGTTTGATTGAAGTGGGTTGAAGGGTACTTACACACACTTTTCTGCAACCACATCATGAGAGGGCATTAATTCCTGGGAAAAGGCAATGACAAGTGGCTGGGACTACCAGCTCTTGTACTGACACAGCTAAATCAAGAGTTCACTCAAATGACGCTGTGCAGTGTCAGGGACAGACACGAATTTACTTTACAAACAGTGAAAGTTAGTGTTTCCCACCAGCAGCTGGTTGCTGCTCTCACAACAGCACAGAAGGAAGGGAAGCCTGTTCCTCTCACTTGAGCAAGAAGTCTGCAGGCTTCACCTGCCGGGAAAGTTCAAGTTTCAGCATTACAGCAGACTAGGAACTGCTCTGTCTCCCTTTCTGTAGGCTGAAATGAGGAGGAGGCAGTTTCTGATCCAGGCTCAGACACGTAGTTCAGACTTGGAAATCACTTAGTTAAAAAATCAGAAAGCCCTTCCACCCCAGCTACAGTTACACAGCTCCAGAGGACTTGGGGAGGTATCACTGTAAGCATCTAATCTCTCTTTCTTGTTCTGGTGCTTTGTACTCCTCAATTACGTCAGCCACAGCAGCATGAACAGCACAGGTAAACCAGCCTTAAGTCATGCCTATCAAATAAAAAGCTTTGCTGCTTAAAGATTAATGTAAGAAATCAATGTGCTTGCAGCGTGTGCCAGCAGATGATCTAAGCCCATCTTAAGCAGGCTCAGAAACTTCACGTAATGGTAGAAACAAAATCTATGAGCAATTTATGCTAAGAGTGTCTGTCTGCTCCCAGAGTGCTTCAAATGCTGGTTCATGAGCTGGCTACCAGATGTGCTCCTCTTTTCCCCAAAGGCCATCACGAGGGCTGCTATTTCATTCCCAAATCTCAGCGGCCAGTGTGGTGACAGTAGAGAGGCTGCTCTCAAACATATGTCTCCTGCATGACAGCACATTCATTTGAATACCTTGTTATGTTGAAGCAACTAAAGTGACCACTTAACAGGAAGAGATGAATCTTCCCAGCTCTCTAAACTGAGCAGCTGAACAAGAACACTGTCAGAACAGCATCCAAAAATGAAAAAGCAGTTTCTATTAAGGATAGAACACAAACATATGCAGGGATGGCTCTCTTGCTAGAGTAATGGCTATTGCCATCCACATACATATACTCCCTAACAGAGTAAAATTAGGTTAAACCATATTAAATGACATTGTATTTTTTGATTGTTAAAGCAAACTAGGAAACAATGCTGCCTTGGGTGAGGTCATTGTTAAAATGTCTGGCAAGGGCAGATCATGGTGTGCGCAAGGCTGCAGGCTCCCCAGTGTCCTGATCAGGACGTGTTTGGAGTGTGCTCCTTTCACAGGAGCAGGGGCACTGGGGAAAAGGAATGAGGATAGTAACAGGCATCCAGGTCTCACCCTGCCCTGAAGCTGTGACTCCGCTGTGACAGGCACCAGGACAGTGCCCTGAAATCCTGCTGCCCATATACAGCCTTAACTGTCATGAACTGTCTTTTAACAACAAAATGTCACCAATATTTAATTATCCTGTTAGGACAATACGAGCCTGAATCACTCAGTAAGATGCTTGTGTGCTAAAGAATAGAAAATTACCATTGACGTAATTAACTGTGTATGTCTCAACCTGGCAAAACCTTTAGCCAAGCTGTGTAACACATAAAACCCCTAGAAAGGAGCCGCATGCTTTGTGCTTCTTCAGGACCTGTGGAGTGAAACCTGTGGCTCAGTTTGGCATGTTACAACCCATCCAAGAGCACAAACTGCTTCTCACTGCAGACTGGGTTCTCATGGGCACCGAGATTCAGAAGCCAGTGAGATGTCAAGACCTCGGAACTCAGTGTATTCAAGATTTATCTGCATCCCTAGGTACATAAATACCCTTTCAAAGAAAAAAAGTAGCCCCATGTGACTGAAGTCTACATCAGTACAAATCCCAGGCTGGTTTAGACCGTACACACACAAGAATGGAATGGCAACAACAATGCCTGGGATTCTCCTTAACATTACTAAGGGCTGGGTTGAAGCTATTTTAAAAGAAGCAACTATATCTCCTTTAAGCATTAAGTGTTCCTGGCAGTCATAATTGCCTTGTAACTAACTCCTCATTAGCACTCTCTCCAACCTGAATTACTGCGATGACTTTATGTTGCTCCTGGTCCAAGAACAGGATTATCATCTCAGCACCAAAATCTGCTCTTAATTATACTGTTAAAGATACTGAAAAAATAAAAATCCAATGAAATAAATTGAATTACTCTGGATTTACAGCAGCATAACTGAGATCAGTTAGTCCTACTATTTCCCATCTAATCCACAATTTAGCATGATAAACCACAGTGTTCTATACAAAGCTTCTTTTAGCTAGGAAGACCAACTTGTTTTCCCCACCAGTAGTATGTCATGGTGACAGATAACTATTTTAATGAATTTAATGCTCTTATCTGAATTCCTTATCCAGGACAGAAAAATAGTTTTGCAAAAAAATAATATGGCACCTGCTTTAGACAGAATAAAAGCATTAATGTGAAGAACAGGAAACCACGTCTGACCCTGAGTGATACTGTGCAGCTGCAACCT
This sequence comes from Dasyornis broadbenti, assembly GCA_013397935.1. Taxonomy (NCBI): domain Eukaryota; kingdom Metazoa; phylum Chordata; class Aves; order Passeriformes; family Dasyornithidae; genus Dasyornis; species Dasyornis broadbenti. The sequence continues at coordinate 477,424 of VZRN01002533.1, read as the reverse complement.
CCACGAACTTTGCAGGAGCTCTATCTCTGTGGATGATACTTTAAGATCTAACACAATGTTTTCTCTACTATTTTATTTCAGTTTATCATTAATGCAAAGGAAGATACTAGATAAAAAACCTGAAGAAATCACCATGTGCAATCCAGAGGCCTAAACAAAACTTTACGAAGCAGAACTTGCAGTGGCAATGCATGTAGAAGCTTGATCAAAGAGAGATCATTAATCATGTACATACAGGTTGGATGAGGGGAAAAGGCCTGAGGAAAAACCACATGAAAAGTCTTCATCACACAAGTACTTATATTATTGCTTCATAGCTTTTTATGGCCTTAAATCCAACCGAAAAAAAGACATTATCTAAGGTGGTCTAGGGAATATAGCAAAGATATAAAAAGACAGACTGAGGAAAGGTAAATGAGGTTTTATAGCATTTCAGATTTCACTTGCAAGTGATGGAATGGTTGTTAAGACCATTGGAATGATTTCTTGCATGGCAGAAAGCAGGAACTCAAGAAAAGAAAGCAAGATAAGTATGTGTGTTTTAGCAGAATTCTTACTAACTACTAAATTATTATTGGCTGCATACCAAACACTCCACACAGTGATAAACAACTGTTCATTTTATTTCACTAAACAAAAAGCCCATTGAAGGATTTCTACTATTACTGCCCTCACTGGAACTCACTTGAAAAATAGTTTTGGACATACATCAAATACAACTTACAGCTGAATAGCTGCAGAGGTCTAACTTACTTTCCAAACATGTCAAGAAAATGTTCTGTTCTCCAGGCAAAAGGAGAACAAGAGAGCAAAGCAGTGAACTAACTACAGGTATCAGACCTTCCCTGGGGCTCAGAAATAGCTTCTCTTCTTAATTGTGGAGATTTCAGCAACCGGCCCTGCTTTCAGGGGAACTGGGGATGGGGGTGGTTTCACATCCAGCCCCTCATTTTTGGTGGCAATCCAGCAAAAACGATAGTAATTCCCATATTCTGTCTCGCCACCAAAAAAGGTACATTTTCAACAGCTATGTCAGCACAACAGTACATAAGGCCACGCAGTAAACTAGAAAACCAAACTGATCTCAGTAAAAAAATGTGTTACTAAAAATGGTGCTGCTTTTAATCCCAGCATTGGTTCGATCCCCAGTGCAGAGTTATAAACAGCTGTGGCAGCACAATGTGGGGCCATAGGTGGTGGCGGCAGCAGCAGGGATGACAAAATCCTTAAGATCTGCAGCAGGAGCAGGCTATGCAGAGCTGTGTATCAGGCTTATAGAATTGTCATTGTGACACATCCCATTTCCCTCAGAGGCAAGGCCAATTATGAAATCCCTCTCTCTGTTCTTTGCCCTGGCTGCTGCAGTTTGTCACCTCCAAAATTGTGTATACGGAATAGTTTTAGAAGCTGCATCCTAAAACAGATCATGGAAATCATCTAGGCTATGGGAAAAAAAATACCACAATGGGTTTGTTTTCTGATCTTGCTCTGTTGCATTAGGTCAACTGCAGGGCTAATGATTGGGCATTGGCAAGCTCCTAAACCACTTGTGTGTCAAAGAACACATAAAAGATCCTGAACATTTAAGTCAAAACTAAAATTCTCTGTAAAGTCTAAAGCACTTATGAGTGGACAGCCCAAAACTTGGGCTCTTTCAGAAGGCATACCCATGTCCCACTTGAAAACCTGGATCTAAATTTGGTGAATAATGGTTCTGTAAAATGTTGTGTGTTACAGGGTTTGTGCTCCTCACTCCTTTCCTTGTCGTGTATTTACATCCCCTGCATGTCTGTGAAACACTACCAAATGCAGTTCTTACTCTGCTGTTATGAACAACTACCCAAAACCAAAGAGAGTAGAGAACCACTCCATCCAGGTTAGGTTCTGTGTTCGGGATGCTTGGTTTAGGCTCTGTGCATGTATCTATCACCCGATAATCTGTTGATTCTCAGCATCTCTGAAAGACAACTCTTACATTTCTGAAGCTTGGGTTCTTAAGACACATCAGCACTTAAATCCTGTGAACAGTTCTGGAAAGAAAGGAAGAAAAAAAATCCTTAAATCTTTCCACCATCCATAGCCTCCACTCATTGGTGCAAAGCCCTTTAATAGAATTATTTAGACCACACAACACCCACAAGTTGCAATTTATGAAGTTTGTCAGTCTAATCACTGCAGACTTTTACAGAGTTGATCCCCACAGTAACAATTTTCTGCTTTACTGACTCAGGGAATTTCATTCGAGTTTTTCTCCCCTTACCTCCCATCCACCCTTTGATTTCTATGCCACGTTTCTTCATCCTCTCTTGCACGTATTGTGCCTTTTGTAGCCAAAAAAAGCCTGCAGCTATAGTATTTCCCCATGTTGCTAGTGGAGACTGCAACAACCTGCATAATTTGTCCCTTCAAATGCAGATCTGCCCTAAACTCTCCCGTTTATTTGTTTGGCTACGCTGTTGAGCTTCGAGTTGTTCAGTAAAACTTGGAGCTGTGAATCATTATCAGGAGCTTTTGAGTTTTCAGCGAATGCCTGTGAAATACAGAACAGAGGGTGCAAGTTTTACGTGTCTATTGTCACTGCAGAAGTTGCACAAGCTGTGTGGCATGAGTAGAGCTTAGCTCTGTGTCTGGATACAAGCTTTCTGCTATAAAAGCACAAAAATCATTGCAGGAAATGGGATTTTAAAACACAACAGGAGAATTCTTGGATTTACTTTTTCCTCCCTCATTTTTAAAGGGAATTTTAAAGTCAGTTTTATGTAAAAGCTTTACACACACACACACCCCCCCATGACTGAACAGTAGAGTTCTCCAACATATATCATAATTTTATTCTATGCCATTCAGCCTCCTTCCCAAAGAGCAGCTTTAGTTCAGCAGTGTCTCAGCACCCCTCAGCAAGGCGGACCAGGGAAGCCAGCGACGGGCTCGCACATACCCTATTTGTTCCATACGAAGCCAACCTCCATCTTAACGAAGGCCCTTCCAGCCTGGGAAAACCTGGGAATTGCTTCAGCTGTGAGGGCCCGCCGAGCTAACAAAAAAGCCTCAGGTGCGCGGCCTGGGCCCTGCCATCACCTCCCGCCAGACCCTCAGGCTCTACGCCAGCCCACCCGCATCCCCAGCGCCCCCCGTGGCCTCACGGTGGGCGGGGACAGCCCGTACCTGGCGTGGCAGAGCCCCGCAGGTGTCTGCCCCGGGCAGGTGGTCGCTCCGCCGGTGGCGGGGCTCGAACCTCTAATCCTCGGACTCCCAGCCCAGGCCGCCACAGGGCGCCTCTCCCCGCACAGCGGGCGGGGTGCTCGTGGCGCCAACCCTCCGCGCCTTCAGGGGGCGCTGTGGCGGCCGGCGAGCCCGGGAGCCCTGAGTCACGCCCCCCCACGATTGGGCGGTGCTTTCCCGCGGGCCAATGGGAGGCGGTGTCTCACCCCACCGCCCTCCCGCCCGCCTTCGGCGCCATCTTGCTGCGGCCGCGGGCTGCGGAGTGGGTCTGGCCATGCCGCACTTCCAGGCCTGGGAGGAGTTCACCCGCGCCGCCGAGAAGCTCTACCTCGCCGACCCCATGAAGGTGGGACAGCCCGGGCCGGGAGGGCAGGATCCGCGTCCCGTCAGCGGGAGTGGCGCTCTGGAGGCGGCCCCAGCTGCGCTCCGGGGCGACGGGTGGTGTCGGGCTGGGGGCGGGGTGTGTGTGTGGGGGGGAGGGGGGTTAGGTGATGCAGCGCTGGTGACTGCACGGGGGAGACAAGAACCACAGAATCGATTGGGTTGGGAAAAACCTCTGAGATCATCGAGTCCAACCTATGATCGAACACAATCATGTCAAGTAGACCATGAGTAGCACTAAGTGCCACGTCTAGTTATTTTTTGAACACCTTCAGGGATGGTGACTCCACCACCTCGCTGGGCAGCCCATTCCAGTGTCCAATCACCCTTTCTCTGAAGAAATTTCTTTTGACGTCCAACCTAAACCTCCCGTGTCACAGCTTAAAACTGTGTAGGTTGCATAGGAGAAGAGGCTGACCCACACCTGGCTGCACCCTCCTTTCAGGTGGTTGTAGAGTGTGATAAGGTCACTCTTGAGCTTTCTCCAGGCTAAACACTCCCAGCTCTCTGCCGCTTCTCATAAGACTTGTGCTCCAGACCCTTCATCAGCTCCCTTGCCTTTCTCTGGACTCTCTTGCCCCTTTTTGAAGCGAGGAGCCCAGAACTAAGCACAAGATTCGAGGTGTGCCCTCACCAGTGTCGAATACAAAAGGTAGAACAACTGCAAGGAAGGGTTGGTGTTGCACCTGGTTGTCCTTTTCTGTGAAATAGGAGTTCTCATTTATAACCCCAACAGCATCTCTAGGGAACAGTGTTTCAGGTGGTGTTATTGGCAGCTGAGATGAACCTCAGAAGCTGAACTTGAAAGACACTGTGCTCATTCACAGTGTGCCTGTGTGTTAGAAACTGAGGTTAAGAGTCCTGCTGAAGTATCAAGAATTGGTTTATTTTGTGAGATTATAGCATTAAAGACTGTATCATTTGAATTTGTCCTTTCATTAGCTCTTACATGGATTGTTGCCTGCAGTGACCTTTCAAACCGGAAGGTGTTTGCATCCTAAAGAATAATTCGTCAAGGACTTCTCAATTTATGACTGTTTCTTGTTTCTGGTGACTCTTTTGGGAGTGTGGTTTATGCAAATAGTAAAAATAACCTCAGTCTTCAGAAAAAGCATTATAGTTCATCTAAAAAGCAGCACAAAAATGCAATGTGAAACTCACACCTGAAAAAACAGTAGTAAAAAAGGCCTAGTTTTCTCCACCAAAAATAGGGGAACTGGAGAAACCTTCAGAAGATTAAATGAATATCTGATTATTGAAAGCAGATTAACATCTGCCTTTTAATTAGCACAAGAGGCACCATATACGATTGCTGCTGATAATAAAATTGCCCAGTTTTGTCTTTTTAGGCTCTGTGACATTCAGTTAAATGAAAGAGGAGGGATGTCACTGCAGCCAGGAGTTCCTCTTCCCCTTTCCTTAAGGGAACTCCAAAGGCAATCTCTTTCCATCCCTGGCAATAAATTTGTCTAGTTACAGAGGGGTTTATGTAGGCCCCATTGTCGTAACGCAAGTACCCTCTTGTTAATTTGGCAGAGAATTAGCCTCAGCAGTTTTGTAATTGGGTGTGCTGGGAAACTGAAGGAAGATCAAGAGCTATGAGAGATGGGTGTGTGTTCTCCAGCCAGATCCTGAGTGGTCCTGCCCTTTGCAAGAGTGAGTTACGGATACATTGAGTCTGTACGAGCTGCTTGTGGCAGCCTCTTGTGCTTTTGGGCCTGCTCTGTAGGGAGATGCACTGTTACACTGCTGCTGTGGTCAGAAGGTGGCAGGTTGTTAAACAAAAAGGGTCAAACTGTGATGAGATCCCTTCTGGAGCAGGAATTTCAAAATGTGTTTGTAGTGAAGGAGGTTGTTCACCATTAGCACAAGTCACTGTACAACAAAGACCTGTTTACAGTGTGAGTTCAGAATGTTCTTAGAGGCCACCTTGCTTTGTTTCTAGTTACTGGTGTTAGCTGAGGCTGCAAATGGATATAGAACCTCTCTGGCTGATTCTGTGCTCAGGAGGAACGATGTAATGCTTAGTCATTGAGGATGTGGATTTTTTTATCAGTGTGGCTTTGAGGACTTTGATTTGAAGGTCCAGAGGGGCTTGATAGGTTAGAGCTCAGGGCAGGTAATTGCAGGAGTAACTGTGATAACAGTTCAGGTACCAAGGAAGAAAAAGTGGTGATACTGAGTTTACCCTACTCAGTTGATCCCTTTCAAGTCTTCATGTAGAGCTACTCTTCTTTAAGTGTTTCAAGCCTACAAACACAGGCTTCCAGTTGGTTTTCTGGAGTGTGATACACAGCGAGGGGGTGTCTTGTCTCAGCATGACTCTCATAGTTTATCCTGCCAGCCACCAAGGTCTCTGCAACTGTTGCTGCTGTATTTACAGCATTTTTGAACATGCACAGTGTTAACCTTGCTGATGCTGCTACAAGTTTAAAGTGTTAGGCAGGGAAATGTGATGGGTCAACTTTATACCACCTTGGCTACAGGATAACAACTTCCATACCACCAGAGCTGAGGACCACCACAGAGGTGGTGAAAACATACAACGGTACATAATAAGTAAGAGTAGTCTGAATGTGGGCAGTTTTCCTTCAATATATTCTGAGAATTGTTAGCTGGAAGTGTTAATTCTTAAAATGTTTGTTATTTCAGGTGCGTGTTGTTCTCAAATACCGACATTGTGATGGGAACCTCTGTATTAAAGTAACAGATGACGTGGCTGTAAGTACAGAACACATTCTGCTTTGAGGGCTTCTTATATCTCTCGCAGACTTGTGTTTTGCTATCAGTCAACTTGGGAGGTCTTGGACACTGCCTTGAGAGTGCCTGACAGTTTTCTGAAAACTTGTGCTCAGTGTTCTCTTGTTGCTGTGTGTGTGATTTACACTGACCTGTTCAGGAGCATTTTCAAATATGTTTACTAGTGTAAGTGTGGTCCTTTTTATTTGCTCAGTGATGAAAACTCCCAGCCATAGGCTAAGTTCCTTCTTTGTGATTATGAGGCTGAATGATAGTGATGTTATAGCTGAGTTGTTTTTCTGCAGTCCAGGGTGAGCAACAGTATGCTGCTCTACTCTTGTCTTCAGACTTGGAAAAAAGTCATATTTCTTCTTTCCAGGAAAAGTAGTCTAGCATTGGAATTTCAAGTGCCTGGAAGGGATGTGAAACTCCAGTAGAGGCACTTCTTGATAGGGTATCACTTCTTGATAGTGTAAAAGGGCTTAACATGGGTGAGATACTGAGTGTGGGGCACTGATAACAGAGGGAATTTAAGGGTAATTTAGTTGAAGTCTCCCATAGGGAAAGTTTGGAGTCAGGTGCTTCACAGACGTGAACTCTTCTAGAGTATAGGCTGTCTTACCTGCTTTCAAAGATGTTACACCAGGTGGGGGGAAATGGGGATTGGTTTCGGGTTTTTGGTTGGATTGTTTTGGTGTTTGGGCTTTTGGTTTGTTTGTCCGGGTGTTTTTTTATCTTAATCAGGTGCTGCGCTCCTTATTTAGGGCTGTCTTAGAAAAATACGTTTTGCTTGGGGTAGGGGATCTCCTTCAGTGGGAAATACTGAATTTTGTGTGTCTGGCAATGTAACAATGCCTAAATAACCTTGCTTTAGAATACAGAGAATAGGAAAGTAACTTCAGGTTTAAAATCTAGTTTTATGTTTAGGCAACAAAATGGAGTGTCTTTAAAGACGGCTTTAAAAACCAAGTTTTAACAGCTTTTTTGAGCTAGAAGAAAGTAGGATAAATTATGAGCTTCCCTGTTTTCAAAATGGGAGGCATGAGCATTCAGGAAAAACTTAAAAGTAAGCACAGATATGTGTGTGCTTTGAAACAGGGTAGATGTGTTGGTGCTGCCCCGGTAACAAATGAATATTTCAGTGCTCATCTTGTTTTGCGTGTTCCAAATACAAAAGCATTGCAGCTATAAATAAGATAAAACCAGTTCAAGTGAAAGCTGATATTAGGAACTTTGTCTTGCAGTGTTTGCTGTACAGAACAGACCAGGCACAAGATGTGAAGAAGATCGAGAAATTCCACAGTCAGCTCATGCGACTCATGGTGGCGAAGGAATCCCGCAGTGCTGCCATGGAAACAGACTGAAGTGCTGTGAATAAAATGAGAGCTCCAGTCATATTTCACTGGAAGAAAATCTCTTGGATTTGAATGAAGAACTGGGACAGGAGATGGTTTTATGTATTGAAGTGGACTGATGACAAGTCTGAAGCATTTTCACCCCTCAGACTCCACTTTGGAAATCTAGGAAAATAAGTGCTTTCAATTGAAAGCTTGTATTTATTTTTGGGTATCAAGCAACTTTTCTTACACATTAGGTATGCTAAGAAGACCAGTTAAAGATTTTAAATCTACAATATGTTAGTCTGAATTTGATAGGCCACAAGCATACTTCTGGAAAGTTACTGTAAAATTTCATATAGATTTCATTGTGTTCATACCCTTATGCTGGTGTATTCTTAAAATGAGAGGGTTTATTAACCTAATACTGTAGCATGGTGACTGGGTCTAATAAATACTTACATACATTATATAAATCTGTTGGGTTTAGAATAACAGATGTTTTCTGAACTGAAATGTTGAAATTGCCTATTTGAATTACCACTGTTACTGGCAATATTCTAGCTTTTGGTATTGCTCTTGATCATAAGCTCTGCAACATTATCCATGATGCAGTTTGTAGAACTGTTATATTGGCTAAGTAATTAAACTTCTGTATTTTAAAAATTAAAATTGAACTTCACGAATATTTCTAGAGATCTGTGAGAAACTGGGAGGGGTTTTCTCTGTGCAAATACTGTTACTAAAAAATAGTCAGTGGCTTTTTTATATACTTGAATTATTTTGTACTAGCAGGGATTCCTTTTCCCATCCTTGCTTCAGGCAGAGTTGAAGTCTATCAGCAAGACAAATTCTAGGAGCTCTTGCCTATTATGTTAACAGAAAATATCCAACCAAACACTATCTAGATTCCTTATTCTAGCAGCTTGTTAACTGCATTTTTAAATGTTATGTGACAGATGGATGTCTGCCAAATGAATAAATGGATGAAAACAGCTTAATAAATGCTTAAATACCACTGTCAAGAATAGACCAATGCTCTTGTAGCTTAGATTTGTTTCTCACAGTAACCTCTGGTGGGCTGATGGAAGCCTTGATTGTATCTTGCAAAAAAGCTTTTTGTTTGAAAATCCGATTGCTAAAATTGATATTTGCTTTGACTAGGTCTTGCATACTTAAAAACAGAAGAACATTTTCATGTAATTAGGCTATTGGTATAACTAGACGTTTTCAGAACCAATATTTTTGGCTTAAACCAAGCCCCAAAAGTAAAGCAGAGCCATGCTTGTAGTGGCATTTATATATAACAAAACAATCTACTTAAGTAGCTACCTGCTGTCACATAAAAATAATGGAGCTACTGGGAAGCAGTGGACTTTCCACATTTGCCAAAAGCTTGGAAAAAACCCACCAGGCTTGAATATTGCATTAGAGTACCCTTTCAGCTGAACATAGACTGTTGCACGTTGTTTGAAAATGCTAAATTCCCTGTGACTACTCAAAATTCAAGTCTGCAGGAGTGACTGGTATGTGTGTAACATACTTGTGTTGGCTTTTGCAATAAAAATAAAGCCAGAGAGAAGGCTGGACTTGGTTCATTATCAAACTTTCGTAAGATACTGTAATGAATTTTTTCTTTGGTGCTCCAAATAATTTTTTTAATATTTGCAATATAGTAGTAGAGAGACTGGGTGTACCAAGTGGCTGAAAGACTTCAACTTTATACTCCAGTAGGTTTTAGAGGAGGGGCAGTCACAGTACTGTATATTAGAGTAGCAGCTGTCAGGCAAAACAGGCAAGGAAATACATTTCTAGTTTTCTAAATTCAGAAATTATTTTCCTAAAGCCATGGGGAAATATTGCTACTTTTGTAAGAGTATGTGTTGTTAAGCTTGTTCTCCATAAACTCAGAAGAAACTGGGGTGCTTCTGTGCAGTCAGAATGCAAAAGAAAATATGATAAAGCTTCTGCTTTTGAAAAAAAGTGTTTTGGAAACTTCTTTAGAAAACCACAGGTGCTTCTTAACTTTGTCCTGGAATTTTCAGCAATTTCCATACTGTGTTCATGGGGCTGTAGAGAAGCTCTGAATTCCAAGTTCTGCTTTCATGCCTATACTCTTGCTGAGAGTATGTGTGCTTATGTACAGTGATCACTTCCCTAATAAACATCCACTGAGTTAGTCCATCATGTTGCCAGCTACTTGAATGTGTCTTCTGGTTTGTGATTAACAGTTTATTGTTGCTGCTGCAGCAAAGGGGTGCTCACTGTGCATGAATCTCTGCATTGGGCAGCCCAGCTTGCCAGAGACACTTTCTACTCTCCAGCCAGGAATTGGTGCCAGTTGCAGGCTGCAGACGGGCAGGGCAGGAGCACATGGGGAGCCTGTGCAGTGACAGGTAACCTTTGCAGAAGTGGAATGATTTGTAAAAATAGGATGCTTCCCTGCTACGGCTAATTTTGTTGCTGCCTGTTAGCTATCTTCAGTAATAGTTGTGTTGTGAGAGTAGTTTAATAAAAAGATGGGGGGACCTTGCTATTGTCCTGAGAAATTGGGTTAGTTTACCTATGGAATTTATTCTGGTTTTCTGATGTTCTCACCTCCTGGATTCCCTGAGTGTCTTGATTTCAATTCTTTCTTTGTGCAAGGCACTTAGGCTGTCTTTGTGTCTGAGCTCTCTCTTATTTGTGACTTCACCACTTCTGTTTCCAATTTTAGGGGGTTGAACTCAGCTGTTCCATAGGTAATCCATTGTAGAAGTGGATTCTGGAGTACAGAAGATTATCTGTAGAAGTGAGAAGTTTGGTCACAGGTCTTTGTTTTAGAGAGCCTTATGAAAGAGGCCTTTCCCTTAAAGTCCTGACCTAACTTCTAGGAGTGATAGATTTGTTCTGGAAAACTGGATTGCTTTGGTGCTGGAGTCTTGCCAAAATGGGAAATGGAACTGCAGCCAAGCAGGTGCTTTTAAAAATGTTTTAACTTGTCAAAATAATTATGTTTCATCCCAATAAGTTTCTTCCTGCAGTATAAAAGTGGGTAATACTCAACATTTTGCTATAATAAATGTGAAGAAGCCTAGTCTCTGCCAGATGTGGTCAGTAGGACTGGGATGATCACTTGTGTCGCTGACCGCTTGACCGCCTGGCTGGCCAAGCAGGCGACTTGTTTCAGTGGCTTGGCCACTAGTCAGCCTGCAGCTTGGCAGTCTGATACAAGTCCCGGTGTAACTGTCTGCTTCTTGGCTCTCTAGGGAGCTGGCAGCAGTCAGATGAAACAGTAGTGAGTGGCGGAGGCAAAGGAGAGGGGGACTCTTCTGTAGCAGCAATACCCAAGTCTTTATTGCCCGCCCCGAGAGCCAGGAAACTGAAGCCAAGGATGGGTGGCAACAGAAGAGCGAAAAATGAGGGTTACAGTGTATTTTATATGGGGAGAAGAAAGGGGAAGCAGAAAAGGGATAAACCAATAGGGAGATGACATATAATGACAGGGAACCAATAACAGGGAGTTTAAGGAGGGACTAATACAAACAAACCAATGGGGTTAACAGGGAAAAAGAACTTTCTAGATGTGAGGGATCGCACATCTAGTCCTGGGGGAGGACACTTACTAGGATTGACATCCCTGGGGTGTGGCTGGCTCCTCAGCACCACCCTCAGCATCACTATCTTGGGCAGGAAAGTCCGCCCACTGGATCTCCTCATTGATGCGAAGGCTAAAGGTGGGCTGGGTCACCACCACACACTTGTTACTGTAGGCTGATCTTAAAGGATGAAGTCATTTTAGGTGTTCATCCTGCTATAGGCAGGATGAATCCCCTGTCTTTGATCACCTGGAAGAAGGATGGGAACAGTTATCTTACCCCAATACACCTGTGCTTTTTCTCTTCTGGCTCGGGGGAGGACAAACTCACAGGAATCATACTGTAACCTCCTTTTTTAAAAAGTCTGAGATCTGAAGTGGAAGTACATAGAAAATAGGTGGGTTTTTTTTTCCTGTAAACTTATCTAGGCTGCATATTATGCACAAGTCCAGATTCTTCAAAACTCTGTGAGCATTAGTGGGTGTCCTTAGGGAGTAGGAACTTAGCTGAGAACTGGTATTCTTTGTACAGTGCTGTGTGCTGAGGGACCTTCTAATTGAAACAGTTGTTTTGATCAAACAAATCTAAGGAGTCCTTTTGTTAGATAACAGTCTTAAAGGATCTTCACTTTCTTTTTTTTAGAGGAAATTAGGCTATGAAGAACTACATCTAATTCCATGCTTATGTTAATAGTGATTTGCTTTTCAAGACATGGGGGTGTCTATTCTGAAATACCAATACTACTTAAGGGGAGATGCTGTGTGACTCAAGACAACTTTTGTTTATAAAGATACTATCTTTTTAAAAGATAGGGTTGGTATTTAAATACAAGCAACGGTTGAATTGTCTTCGTTGCTGGGAATGACATAAAAACATGCCTTTCATCTGTTATTAGTTTTACATAAGTAGATCTTTAGTCTAAATACACTTCAGACTGGCTTTCAGATAAGCCTCCCCACCGTGATGCTGGGCTGAAGTATTTAATTTGAGTCACTGCGGACTGGAGACAGATGTGGGTAGTCTGTAGAAATGTTGTTTTTGAGATGAGAATGATGCTACAGTATTTTAGCAGCAGATTAATTACTCAGCAGAATGCAAAGCGTGCTAGTTTGTTAACCCCTGCCTATTACGCAAGCCTCTGTGCGCGTCCTGTAACTGCTCCACCAGAATAAACGCTCCTGGGAGAATGTGGGCTTAAACTGGACCATGTAAAACTGAAGTCTGTGGGAACTAAGCAAATCAAAACATGGTCATGGTGTGATGGCAGGGTGAAGTGTAAGTCCAGGCCTATGTTGTTGAACATAATCTTTGTTTCTGGTGAGGGTAAGTCCTTATCTTCTTATACTGTGTCAGAGTTGTAGGGATGTGTTCTTAGAGTCCTGTGATGGGAATGCAATTACCTTCTGTCGTTCTAAGAGCATCTTTAGTCCAGAATGCCATCTCTGAATACTCTTATGTGGAAATGCCTGGTCTTCTAGCAGGAGCCAGTGTGCTCAACCCATTATGACTCCTCAAAGAGACAGTTCCTGGGTGTTGTGAATACTTGGATGATAAAACTAAGAGTATAGAGTTTATCTTAAACTGTAATGCTGGTATTTGTGAAAGTGTTTTCCATTTAAATCAAAACCAGCTCTGAGGATATTTTGCTTTGTTTAGGAAGTTTTGATTTTGTGCTTACATTCGTCACCTTTTTTGTGACCGTTCCTAGTAATTCTTTTGGAACTTAAAACATCAGTCATAGTGAGAGGTCTGAGATAGATTGACTTTTTTTTATTATTTCCACTGAAGTTGTGTGTGCATTTTGGGTTCATTTTTTGTCTAGAAGAAGTGGTATCTGTTCATGAAAGGACTGGTCTACATTGTCCTGCTTCTACTGAGAACCTTCCTGAGTTACAGGTGTGTGTTTACATCAAGATTCCAAAGACTGGTTCCTTGGAGAGGAGGTTGAGTTTTTTGGACACCTAAATGGCTGTGCTGACTGGTAGTGGGCAAATGAGAGGTCGGGTAGCTGAAATATACATTTTAACTGGATTGCTCATGCATGTAAATTCAGCCACCTCTACTGCAGCTCTGCTACCATTGTGTGGCTGGGAGATGAAAGGCTCGCCTCGGGGCGCTGACAAATGAGCTCTGGCAAGCTGTGTGTGGCTCAAAGATGTTACTTTCCGAAGGCATCTGCTCCAGTAAGGAGTCAGCAAGACAGGGGGATGAACTCATGGCTTAGACACGTCCGTGTGAAATTCCATGTCTTACTTTAAATTGCCATAAAAGATAGCTTTTAAACTTAGGGGCAGGAGGGAAACTGACCTTTCAGTGATTGACAGTTGGGGGTGGTTTTTTTTAAACACATTTTCTGTGGCAGTGCTCCCATATAACTGAGGTCAGGAACCAGAGGAATAAACAAATTTCATCAGGGATTGTTGGTTTGTGCCCAGAGGCGAACCTTCTGTGCTTGGTCATACAGCAGAGCCGGGTGCCACGTGAGTAAAACCATGCAAATAACCAAGTGTGGTTTTAGCAGAGCAAATAGCTGCTTTGCAAATAGCTCCTTACCCACCCATTGATCATCCCATCAATGTGCAGACTGGGATTCCACAGCAGCCATGGTCCATAGAACAGCTGGCTGCTGATCTCTCTCTCCTCTAGCACCAGTGCGTCTCTGAGCCTCAGCTGAGCTGTTCCCATTTACCAGTGCATCAGAAAACTCCTTGATGTTCTGGAGAGCTGCTGGTGTGGTGTTCTGCCTGATTAGTGTGCTGAGATGGCTTCACAAAAGGTCAGCTGAGTGCTACAGGGAGTGACATGGAGGGGTTGAGAGCTCCCAAGAGGGGTGAGGAGAACGATGGGAGTGAAAGAACCAGTTTGATTGGCTTAGGTTGCCATGGAACCACAGCCTAAAAAAACTCTCATATTGCAATTTCCCTGACTTGCTTATAAAAAGCTCCTGTCTGTCCCATTAAACACCCTGTAATGTGCATGCTATACAATATTTACTTAAAAACTAGATGTGTCTGAATTTTTTTCTGTATTATTCTAGTTTGTATGAATGATATGGAAAGTGTGGAACGAAAGACTGTAGATGTTATTCTTCCTAAAAACCTGTAACACTCAGGTAGCCTCTCAAGTAGAGAAGCCAGAACTGAACACATGGTACAAGGTGTAAATTATATCATGGATTTATAAAACTGTGTTGTAATTCTTAACATTCTGAAAGTGCCAATATTGGGGCAGGGGTTTAAGAAGGGATCAGCATGTTAAAGGCTTACTCCAGTAGTAAAGGTTCGGTGAGCTTTAGCTGCTCAAACCAATAAATTCTTAAGGTACCTCCAGAATGTATCCAGGTGGTCAGTGCTCAAAACACAAATACTGGAACACCTTCTGGATATAATTTCACTGGTGGTGAGAATGGACTATTTTGATTTCACAGAGAAGAGTGTTTTCTTTCTTTGTTCTTTTGACTCCTGTATTAAGCTTCCTTCTTTTCTGACTTTCTTCTTCTTTTCATTTGTTTTAAACTTAGTTTTTTCTCTTTAGATATTCATGCTCCTCTTATTTTCCTCTATGATCAGTTGATCATGGTGATGTTATAATTGGCTTAGGGGAAGAGGATTGTTACAGAGTTGCAGCTTTTCCACTTTGTACTGTGGGTGTTAATAAAGGATTTTGTTCTCAAAGCTGAGCTTCAGTAGAGGGACATTCTGCATTGTCATACTTGGGAAGAGCACAGGTGTAGGTTGTCACTGGAGCATCAAGAGTAAACTGCATGACCACCTTCCTCAGCCAATAATAGTATAAGAAAACTATTTTACTAGATATAGACAAATAACACCTGGACTTTAGCAAAATAAAAAAATCCTTCAGCTCATATTCTGTGTTGGCATATCTACCAAGATGAGAGCAGTTAATTTACTTTCCTGTAGTGCAAATTGCATACTTCTTGGCACTATTTTTTATTTGGCTGATGACTGTCTGCCAGTCTACAAATCGTAAAGATTAGATAACAGCAATTCTCCATATTATTTTTTCATCAATACTTGTCTTACAATATAAAGAGTGATTTTTTTAAGATAATCATTGTTTTATCTGTTGTTGTCTTTTTCTATGCTTATGTGACTCTTTGAACTCTCTGCAGTTCCCCTCACACTAGTAGTCCCGTAAGTTTCTATCACGGCCACATCCTCTCCCTAATTTCTCTAACAAACTCCAGCTGCTCTACAGGCGGATATTGTGTGTATTGTTCCTCTACCTCAGCCCCATGCCAAAGCAAAAATAACTTCGAGGAATGCCAGACCATGGAGTTGCTAATGTTTACCATTTGTCTTCTTTAGAATCACAGAATATCTCAAGCTGGAAGGAACCCTTAAGGATCATCAATTCCAGATCCCTGCTACTTACAGGACTACCCTGTCCATTTCAAAGAAGGAAGAACTGGAAGGCCCCCAGAGGTAAAGGGGTGCCTTCCTGGGTGACTGAACACATCTGTTTTCAGAACGGGGATAACCTGCATAAAGTATGACACTACCTCTTCAGCAAATTACAGAGGCTGGAGATACTGACTAACTAGAAATTGAATTGGCATCCTTATAACAAATAGAGGACAGAAGAAATGCAAATTTTCATTAGTTAAAATAGTCAAATAGCATATTGTGCTGGTTTTTCTTGGGGTAATTTTCTCTGCAGTAGCTGGTATGGAGCTGTGTTTTGGATTTATGCTGAAAAGAGTGTTGATAATAGAAAGATGTTTTAGTTATTGTTTAGCAGTGTTTGCACCCAGTCAAGGCCTTTTCTACTCCTCACGCCACCCCAGCAGTGAGCAGGCTGGAGGTGCACTAGGAGCTGGGAGGGGACACAGCCAGGACAGCTGACCCCCCACTGACCAAAGGGACATTCTACACCATAGGGTGTCATGGTCAGCATATAAAGCTGGGGAAAGAAGGAGGAAGGGGGGATGTTTGGAGTTAATGTTTCCCCCAGCAACTGTTAGGTGTGATGGAGCCCTTCTTTCCAGGAGATGGCTGAACACCTGCCTGCCCATGGGAAGCAGGGAATGAATTCCTTGTTTTGCTTTTTTTGCATGCACAGTTTTTGCTCTACTCTTACAGTGTCTTTATTTCAATCCATGAGTTTTCTGACTTCTAGTCCTCTGACTCTCACCCTGATCCCACTGGTGGGGGAGTGAGTAAGTGGCTGTGTGGTGCTTGGCTGCTAGCTGGGGTTAAACAGTGACAAGTATCTGTGTGGTAGCTGTAATGAAGGGTTGTGACCTTGGCACACAACACAGTTGCATTTTTAACTTTCATCCTATAGAAGTTATGTTTACTATGAAATTCAACACAGTTGTATTTGTATGTTAGTGAAATCCCTGTAGTCCTACAGAAGAAAAATGGACTGTTACTAATGCTTTTGGTGTCTCAAGAAAAACATTTGTACAGAGCAGTTGGTGAAGATAGATGCCCCAAAAGGGGTAGAACTCAGCCAGCATGTTTTGTGTGGAAGAACAAAATGACAAAAAAGGACAGAGCTTACAGAACAGTTTAGGCACACATTGCTTTAAAGCAGACTAGGTTTTGATTTAACTACTATTCTTGTTCATAATGAAAGAACATGGTAACTGAATGAAAGACTCCAGGCAGAAGACTGCTTGAACAGACTGGGATGATTGGGTAAAAGAGGTCGAAATATGTGAAAGGAATGTGATCACAAGTCTGTCTGTTGAAACTACAACAATCCAAACAAGAGCTGAGATGACATTGGGGTGATGAGAAAAGAAGATTGGAACTTAGGAGTGAAGTGATAGGTGAAAATGGCGATTGAATGGAAAAACCATAAAGAGATGATCAAGAATCTAAAATTTGCTTGTTATGTTTTTCCTGGCGGGATGAGTTGCTACAGCTTGATATTCTGGGGCTTGTTTAGATCTCTCTGACCAAGTTTGGAAGACAGGCCTTGGAGAACACAGTTTCAGAGAAAAAGCAGCCATGTTTATTATGTACTCCTTCTGTTAGGCACAGTTGTGCTGCACAGGACAGTAGCTGGAGAGGTGCAGCAGTCTGAACGTGTTTCTCTCAAGCCAGCTGGTGAGACCGGCTGAGAAGCCGCTTCGGAAGCTCACAGGTGGTACCAAAGAGTGGCTGCCCGGCTGTGACTAATTCTGGCATCACAGCTGGGTGTTGGTGCCTGCTGGGCTGCAGCCTGGAGCACCCCGGGAGCCCCGTGCCTTAGGACTCCGGTGCCTGGCCAGCCGTGCGGGGCGGAAGGGATACGGCCTGCGCGCCCCTGCGCTGCTCTGGCCGCAGCTGCACAGGCTCTGTCCCTGGGCAGAACTACATCTCCCGGCGGGCTGCGGAGCGAAAGCACGGCTGGGCCGGGCCGGGGGGCGGCCCCGGAGGCTCGGGAGGCTGGGGGAAGTTCGGGGAGAGCGGTGCCGCTCCGGCCCGGCCCGGCAGGTGAGAGCAGCGGGGCGGGGCGGGGTCCCGGGGTTGGGGGACCGCGCTGCAGCGAGACGGGCTGGGCTTGGGAAGTTCCCAGGCGGGATGCGAACGGTCCCCTGGCGGGAAGAGGAGCCGAGCTTCCCATCCCATAAAGGAAACCGCTTTCCTAAGAGATTCCGTGTGCCCAAGCCCGAGGGCGCTGCCCCGACCATCCGTAAATGCCAGGGGTTTCAAGAGTGCACGGTGCTCCGCAGCTGCTGCTCCATGTATTCCTAACAATGGGCATTGTTAAAGTCTGAATAACGCAGTGGGTCGGCTGGGGATTTTTTGTTGATTTCGGGAACAGGAAGGCCCTAATCTGCATTCCTGGTGGGGGAGTGTATGTGGCATTCCCAACAGCTTGGTGCTTTTCCAGGTTGAGGTCCCTGATAAGCGGGCCTTACCAGTGCTTGAGGAAACAACAATTTTGTTTAGCCTTCCTTGGGAATGTGGCCAGGTTTCCATGTTAAGTTAGAGTAAGTGGCTTTTACTATTGGCATGTAAATGGTTTTAGTTTGGTTTATTTACTTATTTCTAAATGGGGATATGAAATTGAAGGTTTATTATTTATGGGTCATTTTGCCAAACCTGAAAATGGTCTGATTGAGTACTTTATACATAATTCCCTTTGCTGAATAAGTATTTTAAGGATGAGAAGAGAACCTTTTAAGTTTAATGCCTGTATTTTCTTGCATAACTGAGCGGTCTGCAAAGATTAAGCAAATTACGTACTCCTTGCTCAAGTTTGGCTCAGCTTGTCAGAATTCAATAGGGATTTTGACTGCTTAGCCGTTAAAACATACCATTATCAAATACATTGCTTAATTTTCCAACTCTATTGAATTAGGCTACTTTCTCTTCCCTTCTTTTCCTAGCATAGCTTTATCTAAAATAAAAGAACTTGCCTTGTTATTTTAGGTGAGCCTACAAGATATGATCAGTCTTAGAAGCCAATGTCTCAAAGTTACTTAGCCACAAATGCAGGGTTCATATTTTGATTGGCCCTACTCTTTGGAGATGCTGTGCTTCGCCCCTAAAGCGGATATTAGTCCTATTTGAAGTAAGCTAAAACTGAGGCTTGAGTGTACAGACTGCTAATGCTTACTGAAAATCGATGGGAGATAGGCCCCAAAAGCAATTAAGCAGCTTTGAAAATCAATCCACAGTTGAAGTTGTCCAAGGACAAGGCTTAGATCTTTGTCAGAACTAAAGTCTTTGTGGGGAAGGTCCTGGCTCAGTGTCAAGTTCATGGCTCTTTGTTCTAGATCTTTTCCAGTCTGAATTCATATAAAAACTTGTGCGTGATTTGCTTAAACTCTACTTGCTTGTTATTTCTTTCAGAGTTGTTTTTTTTTCCCGCAAGTGTGATCACAGTGTTGAAGTAAATAATTTGAAATAGAACAGGTTGGTAATAATCAGTGCAGCCAGAATCCACATGCAATTTGTCTGTACAAGTTGCCCAAGATAGGTTTTGGATTACTGGGTGTTTTAAAAGGTCTTTTTGCCCCCCTGTTGATTTACTGTACTTTAAGTGTTTGGTTGTCCTGTAGGGCAATACTGTGCTTTCAGCCTGTTTGTTTATCCAGGGTTTCAGCTAAGCTTTCAGACCTACCTAGTATTTTTAGGCTTAAAATGGCAATGTCTTAATCTTGTAAGCACTGTGACATGAGCTCAGGCTGCTCAGTGGAAGGACAAAATTGTTCTGAGTAATTACAACATTGGGGTAATAGTTCTAGAATGGTAATACTCCCAGAAATTCTTGTTGCCTCAGTAATAGTTTGTCAAGTAATTTGTCAGTGGAGAAGTAGCAAAGCAGGGGTGGGGGTGATAAGTGAAGTACAACTTATAGCTCTAGGCAAAGTAAATTGATTATCTTACATATTCCTGTGCACATTTCTTGCATTATAGTTAGAATATTCAAATTTTGTGGCCAGATGAGCAGAGCCTTACCTTTGTGGTAGAGTGAGCACTATTTCATTGAGCCTGCAAGAGTATTTTCGTCATGCCATGCACAATCCCAGAACCAGGGCAGTCTTCTTTAAAGTGCAAGTTCCAAATGTGGCAAATAGATCTCTAATTACTGTGTAAGTCCCTGAAGAAAAGTCACTTGGAAAGTAGAGCATCTTTCTTCTCTCTGAAGAGCTTTGGTCTGCTTGTAATTAATGTTGAAAATACTTTTTTCCCTTCTGAATACTACTGCTGAAATCTTCCTCTGAACACATTATTTTTAATTAAAAGCATCATTGCGGGTGTAAATGGGTATTTACATAAATAGTAAGGTACAAAACATCTACTTCTGAAGTGGCATTTGCTTTAATATCTTGGTCATGCTAGACATAGCAGGATGGCTGACAGAGATTTGAATATGACCTGGGGTTTATGGTTGATTTTTTTAAAGCAGCATTCTCAGCTTTTATATATATATTTAAGCACATTGTTATTGTTTAAATGCTTTCTGATTGGCAGGGCTGGGAATATTTTTGTGGGAATTGTGGTAGCCATGCTTTGTTAGTTGCTTTTTTTGATAGCGTATTTGCCAGAATGAAGAAATTATCTGTGATCACGTTTGTGGAGGGATCCTGCTGGATTAAAGCACAGGAGCTGTTTGCTAGGTTTCCTCTCTGAAAAGTGAGCTGTTATCCAATATTCCTTCTACTTTTTTTTTTTTTGAAACGTCTCTGTGGGAGATAATTAGGTGTAATCCATGGTGCGCTACAGGGCTCAGCAAACTTTTGAGTTTTATTGTTCTTTCTCTGTCTCCAGCAATTCTTCTCACAATTATTGCACCCAGCGGTCAAATTTTGTTCACCTTGTGAATTCTGTAGTGAAGAAATGTAACTATTGCCCTTCCAGTTGGTTCTGTATCTGTAGCCTGGATGTACTTTGCTGTCTGATAGAAGACAAGTCTTCCTCTCAGGTGAAAGGCCATGTATGATGAATCAAAACGCAAGCTCTGCTGAAGGACCTAGTCCTCTTGGGTGCTTCATCAAGAGTTTTGATTGCTCCAGTCTGGGGGGTACAGGCAGTGCACTTTTCTAGGTGAAGGCCATGGATCCAAAGAGAACTTAAATATTGTTATTAAGAGAGATATAAAGTAGCAAGAATTGTTCTTGTTACATGTTTACTCTGGCACATCCTTTTGGTGTTGCAGTTATCTGACAGAAAATGATGACTACCATCTGTTCCCCTCCCCTGGCATCATTCAAAGTTCCTTTCCTCGTTGGGAATGAAGTCTTCGTAGAAAGATAACAAGTTTCGATTTCTTCCTGTTTCCATAGACACAATTAATATTCTTTTTTCCTTTTACATTTACAGCTCTGGGTAAAATGATTTGATTATCTTATATATGATTTTGCACATTTCTTGTATTATACTTGGAGTATTCAGGTTTTGTGGCCAGGGAGTCTGGTGTCCTAGAAAAAGAATGAAATCTGGAATAATAGACAAAGTAAGGACTCTCATCATAGAGGTATGAGCAAGTCTGACATTGTGGAAGAAGGAGGGAATGTGGCATCAGAGAGGTAAGAGGGAGTCTGATATCTGAGAAGATGGAGACCATCTCGCATCACAGAGGAAGGAGTTTGTCACCCTACAGCTTTGAGGGAGTCTCACATCATCGGGGAAGAAGCACATTTTCATTCGTGCTGCCCATACTACCTGGAGTCATGATTCTAATTTAAATTCACACTGTGCACCTCATCTGTCTTGCAGTTTGCCAGAAAATTCCTCTGACAGTCTTTATATTCATTGTTTCCATCTCCACACCTCCTTTTAACTGAAGAGTTGTCATGTACTTTGTTCTTACATACCTCAAACTACTTGCACTCTTTTTTTTTCCCCTCTAAAGCATCACGTATACGTCAACTCTCCCTGTTTTAATAATTAAAGGTTTCAGTAACACAGTTTCCTAACAGTGCTAATATGAAAGTCTTGTAAATCTGCTAGTTGAAAAGATCTTTCCCTCCCTGATTCCATGGAAGAATCTTAAGAGACTTAGACTAATGGAAAATCCTACAGTAAGTAGAAGGGGACATGCTGGGCTGTACCACCAAGGAGCTTGGGATGAAAACAAGTCTTACCCGGAGATCAGGGTGGGCAAAACTGGCAATAATACCATGGCAGGGAAGGAGGGTAACCTTTTACTCTTCAGTAGTGGAGGATTTGGTGAAGCTAAAAATAGAGCCCTAATTTGCTGTAAGGCCTGAGGAACAATTACCTTGATCTCATTCCTTATCTGTAATATTTCACTCTTTTGGTTCATTTCCACTGCCTCTGTAAATTGCAGATACTGGCATGGGATTAGGATGTTAACCTTGTTATTGCTAGAAACTCTAGTGGAAGGCAAAACAGAACCATGTGCTGTTCATAATTTCATTTCAGACAGCAGGAATGAAATGTTGAAGTAAAGCTCGAGATGTTGTTTGGACTCTATTGGACTGTGTCATTTAGTTGGCTGGATAGTGTCTAAGAATTGTTTTAAAAAACTTGTTACTGGCATGGTATCCTTCTCTCTTTTAACTGGAAGATGGGATTTGAGAGAGCACTGAGAGCACTTTCGGCTGTGTTCACCCTCCATGGTATGCCTGGCTGCTGTCACTTTGCTGCACCTGTGTAAAAAACCTGTTCTTGCTGGGTTTTGAGGGTCATTAAATAGAGTAAAGGCTGGATACTATAAATAAGATAAAATATTTGCATGGTCTATTCTTAATGCATTATTATGGTCGTTTGAACAGTTCTTTCACCCTTAATTATGACTGAACAGTGCTGATTTACAAATCCTTTTGTGGCTTTTTTGTCTGTAGAGTCTTAAACAGAAATTATTGCAGATAGAGAGTCCATCAACTTTCTCCTGAATCATGCACATAGTCATTAGATCACAATAATGGGCATCACACAGATCCCAGGTTGGATTCTGTCCGTTTGAGTTTATGTAGCCCAAAGGCTTTTTTTAGGCTCTTGAGAGGGAGTGGGTTTGTTCAGGCATAATAGAAGCAAAATAAGGAAAATTGAGATAAACAAATTCTATTTTTAAGCAGCACAGAAGAATATGTGAGGCATAGCTTTGAAAGAGCAAGTAATGTTGCTTAAATATGTGCTCTTGTAAATTGAGTTTCTTCCTCTTAAGAATGTGGTGTGCAGTATTTGAAATAATGGCTGTGATATGAGCTTTCACTGGCCAGTGGTTACATAAATATGCTGTCCCTGGGTGAAGCAAAGTGCATAACAGAGAACTTAGTCCCATACAGCTTTTCTTTTATGCTTAGCTAGACTTAGGTCTCAGTGCCTGTGGGCTTTCCGTGTAGTACCAGAGAGTCAACGATTGCAATTATAGGAAAAATGAGGTGGGAATGAGTTGTGTAAGGTGCTCAACTACTGCCCTGGAGTAATGTGCCTCGAGGACTGAGTGCTGTAAGGACAGGTTCTGGGTGATGCCTATGGGTACCCCCATAGCCTAAACTCGCCCTGTTAATTTGGTACAAAGGGACCCAAGTGACAAAGCAGATGAAGAGCTGCACAGGAGCAGTGCCTCAGTGCCACAGATATGGGGTGTTCCTCAGCAGTGTACCCCCAGCCCTATCCTGGGAGCAGCATGTCCTGCACCTGGGAGAGGCCTGAGAGAGTGGTTTCCCCTACTTTGGGGATGTGACCTCACTCCTTGCTTGTAGCCTTCTAATTAGGTTCCTTCTGTACTGGCCAATTTCTGACTGTGAACAGTCTAGAAAAAAAAATTGTAAAATAGGATGATATCATCTCTTCCTGCTGTTTTGGAGATAGCATTGTGTGCCACCTCCCTATGGCAATAAAAAATGAAAATGCTAATTTTCTTATCGAAACAAGCCAGAAACTCTGTTGGATTTGTATGTCCTGTCTTTGATTTGCTTTTCCGTGTAGGAGGCTTTATTTCATCCGATGCCTGCCTCTCCTCCTCCTGTACAATGTTAATGTGTCATTTCATGCTCACCTGGGAGATGTTATCACTTGTATGCAAAGCAATTTCTGTGTTGCTGAGCTATTTTCAAGCTTGTCATAATGCTCCATAAACTACAGGAATAGGAAGATTTTTTTCTACAAGAGCCTTGATTTGATGGCTTTCTGTCTGTTTCTGGTGCTATATAATGACAAAAGTGTGATGCTTGAAGATGGTAGGACATAGACTGAGGGTGAAGCTGTGCGGTTGTGCCATTTCTTACTTTTAGGCTGTGGCAGTTGCTCAGGGACCCTGTTATAGGTGCCATGAGTTTTTGAAGTCCTTCAGTGGGGTTGTTTTTCCATCAGGTGTCTTGGGAGGAGTAACCTGCAATTACTGCTCTTTGGGCAAACTGATGTGTAAACAAAGATGCTGCAGCAGAGAGGTGCCTTTTTGGTAAAGCCCAATGTAGGACTTTTTGTAAGAAACAAAAATAAACAGAAAAATCATTTCCAAATTGAGCTGCTATTTCTCCTGCAGAGTAATTATTAATCAATAAACTTTGTATCTCACAGTGTGCTAAGTACTCTGAGCTCCTTCACAGTGTGCTTGTAAATCAGTCTTGGAGAGAAAATGTTATTAACCCATAGCCATGATTAACTCTGGCATGTGTCTGGAAGCAGCACAGGCTCACAGCTCTTGCTTCACCCATGCAGCAGCAGCAGCAGTTCTGCACTGGCAGGGTTTAGTAGCACCCATCAGAGCTGTGGGTATTGTGCATCATTCACAGCAGCCGGGTTGTGTTTCAGCCAGAATGAGTTTTCAGCGTTAGATTGAAGGTCTGCACAGTTGCAGACATATTATATAACATATTGCAGATGGATTCTAATGCTACAAGGCAAAGAGGGATGGTTACTTGGAGGAGATGTGAATTTTACCATTAAGCTGTTTCATAGATGACCTCTGTGGAAAAAAAAAGAGCGCTGTTGTCTGGGGCATCTCTTCCTGGGTACTGATTAAGACAAAGAGTGAGACAGGACATAGCTTTGATGTAAATAATAATTGCTCTGTTCCTGTGAAGCTCTTAGCTCTACTGTTAATGCACAGACAGAGGACAGTGCAAATCAAAATGCACAAAGGTGCTAGAAACCAAGAGTGTTTTCAATAGGGAGCAGTGAGACACTGTAAGGAAGTTTTAGGGCCTTCTTGCAAATACATTTCCCGAGATGTGCCTGGCTTTCTTCAAGAGGAGCTTGGTTTTGGGCTGTTTACTGGGCCCATTGCATTTCAACATTTTTCTTTCAAAACATGTTTGTGAAGCAGCAAAAAAAAAGCATTTTTCCTTGAACTCTTTAGGATAAAAGTACTGTCTAAGGTGTTTAAGTGCTGTCTGTAAACAATATCCACCCTGGGGTACAGCAAAGTCTCAGAGCCTAAGGACCACGGAATAAATGGAAATCTTTCCTTCTAAGGTCTTGCCTCTGGCCACATAAAAAGAGGAAAATGCAAACCAAAACATGAACTGCCTTTGAAGCGCTTGTTTATAAAGGCAACGTGCCAGTGTGGTTGCATCAAGAGACTTCAGACAATAAAATCACTGGCACTTTGTTGTCGACATCTCTGAAAACTGAGGGTAGAAAAGTGTTACTGTACCTGCTTCCCCTTCCATATTCGTGGTGCTGTATAGCTGCATCGTGGAACAAGTGATAACTTCCCTTTCACCACAGATCTCAGTAGTGATTAGTGGAGGAAATTCTAGTGCAGATGCATCACGACTGAGGCTGCTTTGTGCTGCTCAAACAACACACAAGAGTTCTAGAGAACTAGCTTGAATAGTGAACTTGGGAAATCACTGCTCTAAGTGGTCTCCTCTGGGCCCAGGCTGGAGCTGTGGGTTGGAACAAGCTGTATTCCAGCAGCTCATCCCTCACAAAACAATCCCCTTGAGTGTGCTGTGAACTGGTGCAAGTTAAAATACTGCTGATGCACTTGGCCCTTCCCTTCCTGGGCACTCACAGAAAAACGTAACATAGCTGGACCTCTGGGTCCCGTGTTCATTATAATCAGGAATTTTAAAGGCACTTGCAAGGGAACTGGGAGAGATTGAATACAGAGAGTCTCTCTGTTAGCAAAAAATAATCCAGCCAGATACCAGAGGCAGCTTCTTCCAAGTCAACATGACATCTCATGCAAATCAATTTATCACCAGCCCCAACTCTCTGCAATAGAAGACAGGATTCTTGTGAGACCTGGAGCTGATTTTAGCACTTATTACTGGATTGTAAACAAGCTTATCCTCAACTCTGTTTGGAATTCATTGCAAAAATGAGTATCTGTTCACATAGTGAATTTTTTCCACACATGGTCCAGGGCAAGTGCTAAATACACACTTTTGCACACAATCCCTCCCTGTTCTCCTGCTGCAAAAATTCTGCTCTCTCAAGTGTCCTTGAGAGCAGACAGGTGGAACAGAAATAGTTTTGCAGCTCTGGGTACTCCAGTGCCTTAGGACATTAGGGTTTCTGGATGAGGAATGGGCTGAGGTTCTGTTCCTGGGCAGAGCAGTTCTGTGTTGGGTGCTGTGCCTCTGTCCCTGTGTTGGCAGAGTCTGTGGTGCTGATGCAGCAGGAGCCAGGAGAAAGAATTTTCTGTTTTTGTAGGTAGCCCAGGCCATTTCTGCCTGAAAAACGGCGCTGGCATTGACAGCAGCGTGTCTGTTTGTCATGGAGCTGTGTAAACGGATTCAAGTTGGCCAAGAGTTTGAATTTTTCTGTGCGGTGCTTACATAGTTGTAGTGGTGAACCTTTCTAGTTTAGACATGGCTTGGGTGTGTTGTGATTTCAGGGAAGTTGCAGTTTTTCTCTGTGAAGGCTTAGGAGTAGAAATGTTATAAAATGCTGTGGTAGGTATCGTTTCTATGTAAAGTGCTTTGAGGTTTCTAGAAGCCCCTCCAGTTCTGCTTTGCAGTAAAATTTAATTGTGCTCAGGATGCTCCTAAACTGCATTGGTTTGTGTGCTAAGGCAAGCTGAAATTGGATAAACTTTTTAATTCGGGGGTGAGTTATGGCCTGGGTATTGTAAAGGTGAGAAAAGAGTGTTGTCTTGCACTCCAGATAACATTGTGAAGAAAAAACAAGCAGTAGAAATTATGGAAGCACAAATAAATCGAGTTTTTTCACTGCCTATAATTCCCAATAGCTCCAGCCTCTGAGGATTCAGGCACTTTCAAGGCTATAGCACTTGCATGTGTGAAAAATAGATTTTTTTTTTTTTTTTTTTTTTTTTTTTTTTTTCTTTTTGCCATGGGTGGGGCTTTTGAAAT
>VZRN01002533.1:423631-450314 GCA_013397935.1 Dasyornis broadbenti | reverse complement strand
TTTTTTTTTTTTTAGCTTTTTCAATCTGCACAGTGCCTGGCTCTGTACAAATGTCTTAGTGGGTGCTTATCTTGACTTATTTATTTATTGCCAGCCATTAAAAAATTAAACTCAAGAACTTGACTAAAATGTGTCCTGTCACATAAAGGCACTTAAACAATTTCATTCATTTTCATTCCTGGTCTAATCCTATGAATTCCTGTTAACTTCTGTTAAAATTCCTGTTTTGATCCAGGAGTAAATTTGGTGCATTCTGTTGACTCTTTGAGCCATTCCAGAGCATCAAATTACTCTGCAGCAGCAGCAAAACCAACAAAACCTTCTGGCTCTAGAGAGAATGAAGACGTTCTGGATCATAAACAATCCTTGCCCTACAGAAGTTTTGAAATAATTCATGTCTTAGCAATTCCCCAGCAAATGAGTGTTTGAAGCACAACATTCTTTAAATTATGCGTTAAAATGATGACAGTACTGTTCCCCAAACCACCTTACAAATGTTTCTTATACTTAAAGGCATGCTTGAAAACATTAATTATTAAAGAGAGTCTGTATTTTCTACTTGCAGCACGAAACAGTCCAAATATATTCAAAATTGACTTTTTATTTTTCTTTTTTTTTTTTTTTGGGGTAAAGGGGTTCTATTTGACTGAAGCACAGCAGCCTTGGAGCTGGGTTATGCAGATGTGCTGTGAAATTGGATTGTTCTTCACCTTTACAGAATTTTATGGCTTGGGAATGTGACCACATTTTAGAGCCAGGAGAGCATGCACAAGGTCTTGATTTCTCTTTAAAATTGTTCACAGGGAGAAGGAAAGGGAAGGTCTGCCTACCCTTTGCACTGCTGTTCAAGGGTTATGCAAATATATCCCTGCTCCACTTCCTGGCTGGCTGGGAGGTACAAGGTGGCTGCCCTCACGCTTTTCACTTTTTACTCTATATGTATGTCTTGTTTATCTTTCCCTCCAAATCTACAGCAGTAGATGTGCAAGCCTTGCTGAAGAGATGCTCTGCTTTGGGATTTGTGGGGAATCTAGAGCTTCAGAGGAAGAGAAAGAATTAAATGTGAATTATATAATTATAAAATTATATTTGTTATGTTTATATTATAATGACTATTTAATTGCCATGTGAGCTCTTTACTTGCTTTGAGTTCTGTTTTTATTATGTCTTTTATTTAAAACAGTTCTTCCTCATAAGAGTTGGTTAAAACATTCTATTTCAGAAATTTTACAGAAGTATCAATATCATGTGAGTGCCAGAACACCCTGTAGCTGGAATCCTGTCTGAAAACGGAAAACCTCTGTAGTCTTTACAAAGAGCATGTGTCTCTCTGAGCTGATTTGGCTTACCAGAGTTCTGTTCTTCTCTTGCAGGCATTATGCTGCTCGAGGTGTTACTGGTCCTGGGGACACTCCTCCTCTACTTCTTATTTTCCAAGAAGAAAGAAGAGACGCTGCCCTTCAAAGATGGGTGGTGGGGCAAGGGACAAAAGCCTGTGACTAAAGAAGACACAAGTATTCGGCCATTTAAGGTGGAAACTACAGAAGAAGAGCTGAGTGTAAGTAAATCTCTATACTGGGGGGAGAGAAGGAAGAAATGGCCAAGTACATGCAGAACTTGTTTGGAAGTAATTTTTAAATTGAACCAACAGAGTGAGCAGTGATGTCCAGATCTTGGGGGAAGGGATTTTTCACTATTTCAGAAGATAGGTATGAATAGGCAGATCTCACTGTATAATTTTATTCTCAGCTGGCTCTTGCAAAATTGCTGGTAAATAAACCTATTCTGCAAAGCCTAATAAACATAAAAATCATATTACAGATTACTCAACTCTGTTTTTCTGTTTGTGCATTTTCCTCAGCTTATGTAGATCAGAATAAGAACAATGTCTTTTTTCCCCCCCCCTTTCTTTCCAAAGCAATTACAAATACCTCATTTTCTTTGACTGCTTTATGTTTGCAGCTGTGTTGGGTGCTGATTCTTCTGTAATTAATAGTCTGCTTTGGTCAACACTAAATTACTGTGGTAATTACAGTAAACACATACACTGCAGAATTTGTTGGATAGAAAGATTTTGATTGTGTGTGTTTAAGCCAGGGATTGAACGATTTCATAGATGTGTGTGGAGTCATGGTTCAAACAATACTCATGGGATTGCTCATATTATTAATTTATAATAGATCCCTAATTTCTGAGCAAGGCCTGGGTTTTTTAACACTTCGCTTACCCTTCTTAGTAGTATCAATGGACATTGATTTTCATTATGTTTTCCCCTTACGCTGCAGACAGTAAGCTGGATAATTTCTAACTTAAAAATGTTTTTGAAACATGCAATTCTGTATTATGACAGCTGTTGCAACATAATCCATGGGTAGAAAATTCTGGTTTTAAATATAAACTAGGACTTAAAATTATCCTAGCATGCATTACTAAAACACTTTAGAAGGTGTTGAGCATAAGCAAAAAGTATGTGTATAAAGACAGGTTAAAAAAACTTCATTTAAAAACCCCTGTTTTCTGTACATGTGATAAGTGTCAACAGAGTGGGAGCTATTTCTATGATTGTATTAGAAAATGCTGTTCAGGGTTAAATCTCATGGAGGTTTGAGCAGGATTGGATTTCCAGACCTTCCTTTCACCCTCAACCACACTGTGGTTCTGTTTGCAGTAGGAAGGGGCTCTTGGCTGTCCTTCCCTGCTGAGAGATTTTGGACTGATCTTGCAGTATCATCAGCATCCCCTGTAACCCTGAAGTGCAGTGGGAAGGTGACTGTCACTGTTATTCTAGATTGGCAGACTTTAATTTCAGTCTACTTTTGCCAACTTTCTGTCTATGCAAAATCCTTCAGAGTATTTCCCAGTGAAGACACCCCACCCCTGGGTTTGGGAAGTAAAGCGAAAGGTTTGGGCCAGATCCGTGCATTGATTGCGAGGAAATTTCCCTGGAAAGGCAGCAAGACTTACCCGGTTGAAGCCCCAGTAGTGTCAGCAGAGCATCTTGCCCTCTGTGACTCTCAGCCTGGCAGACAGGTTAGGCGGCCCTGCAGAACAAAGGCTGAGAACAGCTGTGAATGGAAGAGGAAGGAGGCCATCTGGAGGAGGGAAAGAATTGGAACAGCTGATGCAGCATCAGCAAAAGGCACAGGTGTCTAATTAGAGATGTTATTTCCATTGTTCTCGTTTCACTTGGGAATAACTAGAAACCATACACAGTAGAGCTCGAGACTGCAGGCACAAGTGCTCTTAATGTCTGTTCTTTCTTTTTCCTTGTAGGACTTATTTAGGAGACTTGACCAGGCTCGATTCACTGACCCACTGGAGAACAGTTGCTTCCATTATGGGACTAACTCAGTGTATCTCAGGAAGGTTGTGTCCTACTGGAAAAACCAATTCAATTGGAAGAAACAAGTTGAAATCCTCAACAAGTATCCACAGTTCAAAACAAAGATTCAAGGTGTGTAGCTTTTACCCTTAAAACATACACAGTAATACATAAATTTGTCTGCAGGGGAACTTGGTGGGAAGAAGGCTCTGGCTGTGTCACATGGGCCTTCCCTCCTGGCTGCCATTGGCAGTCTGGATCATTGGCATCACTGCCGAAGAAGCAAGGAACTCCTTCACTGTAACTGAAGCCTTTAGGACAAGGAATAACAATTGGAATTCCCTGTGGATGAGCGGGCTGTCAGCTGGTGTTAACAGGAGCCAAGCCATGGGCATTTGGAAGCAGAAGTAGATCTTAAGATGTACACATGTTCCCTGACTTGCATGCAGTCATGCAAGAATTCCCACAGATGTCTCCTCATGCTTCATGGAGCTGCCCAGCTGCTGCTGTCACAGCGAAGCTATCAGCCTGGCAGCCCTCCTCAACTGGGCAGGTTGTCCCTGCATGTACTCTGCTGCACCTCTTCAAGCATTCCCAGGCCTAGGAATGCACAATGCCTTTCCCTGGGGTTGATGTGCTGCCAGGTGTGAGGGAGTGGTTTCTTTTCGTTCAGAGCACAGTGCACCTTTCCAAGCAGTTCATTCAGCTAGGATCTGCTGCTGCTGGAGTTTGGTCAGACTGGGCTTTTTAAAATGCCTGATTTAGGGTGGTGCTGGGTCATCTGAGGGTGCAGTTGTAGATCTAGACAATTGTCTCACATGGCAAAATTTAAGCTTAAGAGAGTATTTTGGTACGTTTTTACTTGCACCCCTAATGTTGTGTTATTCCAAATGGTGTAGTTTGCCATAATATTGAAAATGGATTTGGGATAATAAATGGTGTTACATAGTGTTTAGAGCATAAAGTATTTATTTAAATGATAATTACTGCTGAAAAAGATAAAACCAAAAAGTCTTCCCTTAAAAAAGAAGAAAAAGGCATCATCTGAGACAGGAAAGTGAGAAGCAGCTAGGGACAATGCACTATGTATAGCAACGGAAAGGGAAATTTCAGTGTTGGGAAAGATTACAGTGAGGTGACATGAAAAAACAAGGTCAAATATGCTGCGTATCAGATTCCTACCTTCTGTCATCACCTGAAAGCTTTTCAGAGAATACAGAGATTCACAGAAGTGTCAAGGATGGGGGAATCTCAAGTCAATGAAAAAGGGTGGGAATGCTGGTGAACTGGAGTTGATGTGAGTAAAATATGCTTAAATACATCAAGAAATGAGGCATTCAGGCTCTGCTGCAAACAAATTCCTGTTTCCTGGAAAATAAAGCCCTGAGTTTGAGGAAGAGCAGTTCACCTGAAGCAAGCAGTGCAATGCTGTGTGAAGCTTTCCTGCTGGAAAGAATCATAGTGGAAACCACACTGCAGTTTTTATCTTGTTACTGAACAAGCAGGAGACTGGTACTAGACCATAGTTTCCTGTTTTGCTTTACTCACTGAAAGAGTCTCCGAAAGCTTTGGATGAACACTTTAACTCTCTTTTGGCAAGGCACAAAATCCTTGATTCGGAGTTTGGTTTATCAGCAGTTAAGATGTGTGACCTGATTACAGGAGGCCTCCACAGACAGAGAATACTTAGTGAAGGCTTTTAAAATTCCTTTTACTGTAGCATTTAGGGTCAGTGGCTGCAGACAGAAGCCAGACATGGTCCAATGGAAAGTAAGGCATGCAGGAAAGTGATTAACATCCCCAAACAAACAGCTGCAGGTTGTGATGGATTCCCTATCTCTTGGTGCCTTTAAGCTGCAATTTTAGGCCTTTCAGGAAATAAAATCTGTGGTTGACTGAAGCCTATCCCACGCTATGCAGGGACATTTGGGTAAAATTGAAGGGCACTTGGACTAAATGATGTAATTGTCTCCTCTGCCTTTAAGCTGTGTTACCGTTACTAGATTGCTGCACTTCTATGTCTTAATTTGCCAATTTGTTTTAAAACAGAAATAGCCAACCTCATTTGGCTGCTGTGATGCTTAATTGCCTGTTATAAAGTACTTTAAGGTCTTTGGATAAATGTATCCAGAGAGGTGCAATGTGATTGCACGCTCACCAAAAAAAGAGTTTGAGAAGAGCTTTATTCATAATCTGTTCTCTGATTAGTTTCAGGCTCATGGTAAATTTTGGCGTGCTAACTAATTATTTTATTTTTACAGGCATTGATATTCATTTTGTTCACGTAAAGCCTCCTCGTTTGCCTGAAGGCCAGTCTGCAAAGCCGCTATTAATGGTTCATGGTTGGCCTGGCTCATTTTACGAGTTTTACAAAATTATCCCTCTCCTGACGGATCCCACAAGCCACGGCCTCAGTGATGAGCACATTTTTGAAGTAATTTGTCCATCTATCCCTGGTTATGGTTTCTCAGAAGCACCCCACAAAAAAGGTATGACACATGAGAAGAAACTGAACCACCACAAGCCCAGTGTCACAGCGAGACAGCCTCTGTTAGCAGAACAGCAACTCCTGTTACACACTTCTTGTTTTCCCAATGTGGAAACAGAAACCCCATGTGTCATGTGGGAGGAGGGACATAAGGGGTTGATTTTGGCTGACATCATTGACTGGTTTCTGGAGTAATGTGTAGATAATTTAAAAAACGCTATAAAAAGCCATGAAGTGACAACTCAAGAGTTGTAATTGTATCCATGAATTGTCTATGAGTGAGCAGGCAGGGTAAATTGAATTTATTGCTGTTCCTTTTGGGTATTTTGCATCCATATTCGACAGCATTGTACAGGTAGGTGAGAAGCAAGTGTTGGAACAAATCAGCTCATGAATCTACAGGGGAGGTTGCAGCCAAATACCTGCTTGCTCAGCTTGTGCTCCGAGTTACATGAACTCAAGCTGCAGCGAATTGAAGCAAGGCAGTGTTTAAAGTGATACTGAGTTTAGTATTTAACTATGTGTGCAGGTGAATGACGTGGGGAAGGTTGGTTTTGCTTTTCTCTGCTTCCCTGGCTACAATTTACGTGCTCAGTGTTCAGTGCAGTGGAGAAGTGCATCACTGGTGGAAACAAGAGTTTCCAACTATCATTAAGAGGAGACTGTGCTCCCAGTAGACAAAACAGAAACATGCCCTGGGCAACACTCTGTGCCTCTTATGGGGCTCAGATGGAGAATGGACAGAGCTGAGTTTAAAGGGAGTCTGGCAGCCCCTTGGTGGGGCAAGTGCATGGACAACCGGGAGAACACCAGTCTGCAACAAAGGCTGGACTTTGTCCTCCTTGTGGTTTCTGCTTGCTCTCTAGACCCTGCCTGGATGCTGTGCAAGGGCTTCCACACAGTCTGTCAGACAGGAAAGGAGAAATGGACTTGTAGCTTTTGGGGGACTTGAATGTTGCCTTGATGTGGAGAATAAATGCTGCAGGGTCAGAAGCGTGGGTGGAATGAATACAACAAAGGATGTTATTTTCTTTTAATGCAGACTTTAATTCTGTGAGTGCCGCTTCTGTTTTTTATGAATTGATGCTCCGACTGGGATTCAATGAGTTTTACACCCAGGGTGGTGACTGGGGATGGCTCATCTGCACCAACCTGGCACAGATAGCTCCCAAGTGAGTACCCCATTGGTACAGCTGTTTTACTCTGTGCATATTTATTTCTTCTGCTCTTGGGAGTTCCTACCTGAGTCCTCACTGTGTAGTTTCTCTCTTTGGTGCTCAGTGTTAAGAAATTATCCAAAATTACCTTAGTTTATTTTAAATGCTTTTTCTTTCAAACGGTTGTGCAGTTGTAGTGGCCTTGCTGAGGCCTGGAGTGGGACAAGAACTTTGAAAAAAAGAAAAAGGGAGGATTTGTGGCTTAGTGCGCTGGAGTGTGTGCTGATTACTTACAGTTGTCCCTTCGACTTGTCATTTTTGTGTGAAAAGCCACACTAAAAAGAGCAGCTGAGGTCATGATGTAATTAACAGGTTGGAATTCAAGTGTGTTAATTTTTGTTAATAACATTTTAAATGTTACAGGTCACAGCACCAAGCCTGGCAGAGTTCAAGAAGCATTTGAACAATGCCCTCAGGCACATAGTGTGATTTTTGGGGCTGTAAGGCCAGGAGTTGGACCTTGTGGGTTCCTTCCAACTCAGCTTATTCTATGATTCTAAATACAACAACTCTGAATCATGTTTTATTTTTGTTAATTTATGGGTCTTTTTCTGGTTTTGTCTTTAGCCATGTGAAAGGTCTCCATTTAAATATGGCCTCAGTTTCGAAGATGGGACTCACTCACCTGCTCTCCATCCTGCTGGGCCAATACTTCCCAGGGCTCTTCGGATTCCAGGATGAGGATGTCAGGAGGATGTTCCCCTTCTTGAAAAAAGGACTCTACAGGATCTTGTCAGAGTCTGGCTATGCTCACATACAGGCTACAAAGCCGGATACTGTTGGTAAAACAAACAAAAATACCCCCACACCTTTTGAGCTTGGAATACTTAAGTTTCTTCATTTTAGTTGTATTTTCATAGAAACAAAGTGTACTGCTTAAAATATGCAAATTTTATTTTTTTTGCAGTATATCTGCACATCCAAACTGAGCATGCTCCAAGTGCCACTGACCTGATTTTCCAGTTTTCATACATAAAATTGATTGTTTAATACTTTTCCACTTCTGCTATCACTGGGAACTGTAATTCCATTTCAAATGCAGCTCTGCTGAGAGCAAAAGATAGTTTTGTCTCAGAGAATGGATCGTATTCAAATGAAAACTACAAGAAGCTCTCAGCACACAATGTAGCTTATTTATCATAGGGAAAAGTAATACCTGAGAAGTAAAATACAATTTCATTTTCACTCATTGTTCTGAATCACTTCCAGACTTTCAAGGAAAAAAAGGTTGTAGTTATGAATGTTCTTTCTAGATGAGCTAGTCACTCAGATGGTTAACTACTTTAAGTATCTGAGTATTAAGTGTTTCTATTTTAAAAACATCTTTTGTGCCTGAATTGGACAACTGAATCAAGAGTACTGACTACCTTTTAGTTTAGTATGGCAGCAATTCACTGATGGATTTTATTGAAAACATAGCTAAGGGAAATATTTCTTAATGGTTTTCCATAAGCTTACCTACAGAGGCAGCTATGTTCTTAAAATGTGTAGGCAAAAGGATAATTTTATGGATTTAAAATAATTTTGCTTCTGTTGAGTTTTAGTTTCTAAAAATTGCCAGTCTTTTGTGCTTTAGGAAGGAGAGGGAAGCTGATGGCTGAAAGATGCCTAAGCCATACTCCTTCTCAATTCTTTTCCTTATCAGTCATGTGTGGTCTGTCAGAGCAGACTGGGAACCAGCAGCCAGTTTATGCTTTGGGAACTGGAGCATTTCTGCAATTCTCAGGACAAAGAAGAGAGGAGCAGGGCAGTGGCAGGTTCCTGAAAGGAGAGAAACACTCTGAAGACATTTCTGGCAGAAATACGTATTTTCCACGTGCTCTTAGAACCAATGTCGGTTTTTCCGCTGTGTAAATAGATGTACTCTACTCACAGTCAGTAGATGAGAACAGACAACTGCTTGTCATGTCCAGCAGATCTGGAAGGTGTGCTCAACAGAACTTTTTCAAACACTTGCTATTTCAGTTCTCAATAGTCGTTGCTTAATAACTGAAATTCCACTGTCGTGTTTAAATAGCAATTACTGATGAAAGTGTGCTATCAGATGTGTAGTGATGAAGTCTGCAGTGTTAGGCATCTTTCTGGAAGTCTGGGTTGCATGGGGGGAGCTTCAAATACGTAGCTGTTCCTTGGAAAGAGCTTTTTCTCATGTTTTACTGAGAACCTGGGGCACTTTATGGTCTCTGTATTTCACAGCACTAGGATGTGTGATCAAAATTCCAAGTGCAAGTGTGTTTTTTCTGTCCAAGAAAAACCAACTATAAAATCTATATGAAGGCTTGTTCTACATGAAGACAGTTTGCTATTGGTAATTCAGAAGATGGACTGTTTAGTAGAGCCTTGCAGTTTCTTAATGACTTTCTAATAATCCTTAAAATGTTTTTGCTGTTAGATAATGCTGTAAATCCTCCTGATCGTGTGTAGGCATGTGGGGTTTGGCTCTGTAATGCTGTTTAATACATGACAACTTCCAGATTAATGGAAGCAAACCCTCCTTGGCACACAGAGCTTAATCTTATTAGCTTACCAGAAAAAAAGAAAAGCCAGCAGAAATCCAATACTGTTACATCAGTTGAAAAAACGTTCAGTGTGAACTAATGTGGAGCCTACTTGTTTGCAGATACTTTCAGTTTATGAATTGGCATTAAATGGCTCCAGCTCATTGCACTATTTTATTTATTTATTTAAGATCGCAGCTGTTGGGACAGCTTTGTAAAGTTACATCCCCAGTATTATAACAGGCTCTCTGTGAGTTCAGTAGTTGAATATCACAGTTATAGTTAAATCTTCCTCCTTTACAGGCTGTGGTTTGAATGACTCTCCTGTAGGGCTGGCTGCATACATCTTGGAGAAGTTCTCTTCATGGACTGATATGGAATTCCAGAGTGTAGAGGATGGCGGACTAGAGAGGTAAGCCTTTTCTCTTACGTCATTTTGGATGAAGTGACTAGGCCCAGAGTCACAGCTAGAGAGGTTTGTCTGAAGTGGTCACTTCACACCTTGTAGTGACCCTGTAGTGACCACAGCTGGTGCAGGGCTGCACTACAGCACAAAGAAAGGCAAACAGACCATGGAGGGTGATGGATTCCCTTCCCACTTCAATCTGCTAGAAAAAAAAATATACCCTGCAACTCCTGGTTATTAAAAAGTGACTCGGGGAAGAATCTCATTAGGACACAAAATCCAAAAGTTTAACCCACATTAAGATGCTGGGAACTCATGATTCATTGTAATACTGACAATTTACTCTCTGTGAATTTGCTTTGGATTGATTGTTACTGCTTCATCTACTTACCATTTGCTAATAAAGGATTGTGTTTAGTGTGTAGCAGAAATCAGAGATGAAATCCCCTTTGAGAACTACATGGCAGGAATGGAGAGAAGGGGCATGCTATGGAAAGGCCCAGTGGCAGCAGATTTGAATGGAATATTTGCACTGCACGCAGCTAATAATTTTATATGAAACATGCACTGTTTACAGCACATGTTGGTGTGTGATGGCTCTGTTGAAGGCTCACAGTAGCATTTCAGATAATCATTAATAAATGGTACAAGCTGTTGCATGTGCTGTTCTGCTCCCACCCTCCTAGTCTGTGGACAGGAGAGACAGTCATGCTGGAGCATAAGGTGCTTGTTGGAATCTGCCTTCCATGTAGGAGTTAAAATGTCACTTCCCAGTTTATGGCTGAAAGCCTTTAGCATCCTTAATTGATCACTGGCAGACAGAGGAGGAGTAGTAACTTCACCTCTCTACTCTTAACCATGTTAACTGTTTTTTTCCTGTAAATTTTTTCTCTTCCTTACAACCAAATCAAAGTCAAGTCCCCTGGTAAAGTAGTGCAAATTAGTAGTCAGTTCTAATTAAGCAATCTCTTGGGCTTGCCTCTTCAGGAAGTTCAGCCTGGATGATCTGCTCACCAATATCATGATCTACTGGGTGTCAGGCTGCATTGTCTCCTCCATGCGTTTCTACAAAGAGAACTTGCAGAAGGGGATAGGCACACAGAAACATGAAAAGTAAGTGTGGCTTCTTCTCTTTAAATGTTTTGCCCTGATCTTGATTTTATGGTTGCAGATGGATTGCTCATGACTTACAGGTTTCTGAATGCTGAGGAAAACCACTGCTCTATCACAGTATTCCTCTACAGAAGAGACCTGATAGCTGATGTACTGTGTTGTGCTTGGAAAATACAGTGCTTAGGTAGGAATCTTGAACCATCAGCGAGGACATCTGACTGGAGGCACTGCTTGAGGGCCTCCCATTCATTGTGTATCCATGTACTTCCCGATTTTATTCCAGTTACTAAATTAGTCTGTAACTGAATCGTGCAGTCAGTTCTGTTTAGTTTAGTTAGTTGTGGTTTCAGTATTTTTCTCGACACACTTTGCCTATTTCTGCAAAAGGCTTAAGTCTTTCCTTTGAAAGCAACTTCAGCATACTGACAAACTGCATCATTCAGGAGTCAGTGAGACTGATGTGCCTGCTGCGGCTAAGACTCTTCAGACAGCAGCTTAGTTGCATGTTCTTGTGTCAGCTTGAGGATGAGTGAAGGCTTAAACCTGCCCCGAAGCATTTGCAACCCCATCTTTGTGCCATGGTATTTATTTAGCTGTGAAATGATGCTCCCAGGAAGCTGAGTCAGTTCCTGAAGCTATTGTGGCTATGCTGTGGGCAGTATCTTGCTCCTGTTTTGCCTGCATGGGATGAGCGATGTGAACTTCTGTGTGCTCAGAGGACAGAGTCTCAAAGTCTTGTGTAAAATTCTGATCTCAGGCTTCCAGTGGCTACATGTCCACTACCTTCTGTATCTAAACTTAAAGTCTGTCACTTCTGACAATGCAGCTTATGTGTATGGCATATTTAAAACTAGAAAATGTGGCTCTTATTATAAGCACAGATCATTCCACTTTAGAAGAGACTCTTACCCTCAAATCCAATTGCTTCCTTACATTTCCTAATGTGCAGAATGTTCTGTAGTGTGCATTTGTGCCAGTTAAAAGCAAGAGCTACTTTACAAGGTACAGTCTCACATTTTGAAATGTTGCTTCTGCACTAATCTAGATTATTATTGTTATTCTCCTCTCTCTCCCTTTGAAGTAATTCTTCCCCTTCCTCCTCTTCAGTTATCCTGCCAGGCTTAACATGTTTGGTTGAGTGGTTATCTTCTCTGTAAATCTCTCTCCAGCCCTTATCAAATTGTGTGCTTGCCTCTCAATTTGAGCCCTGTGTGCAGCAAGGGGAAATTGGCTGCCCACCACGTCCTAGGGCTTTCCTCTTAATTTCCATGTTTCTGACCTTCATGCCCTAGATCCCTTGCAAAATTGCCTTAATATATCATTGTATGCAAAAAAAAAAAAAAAAAAAAAAATTTCCTCAGGAATTAGAGTGTTGTCTTCAATTTTAGGATCAGGAAGTGAAATTTTAATTGTCTAACAAAAGTGTGCCCAACTGTTTAGGAACATTCCCTTGGGACTTTTCATTTGTTGCAGATTTATGTGTTTGGAAGATTACAATGATTCTCTCTCCTCTCTCAGGCTCACTGTGCAGGTACCCACTGGCATTGCCTCCTTCCCTAATGAAATCCTGCACACACCCCAGGCTTGGGCCAAGAAGAAATACAACAACATAGTTTCCTTCCATTTCATGCCTCGAGGTGGCCATTTCGCAGCTTTCGAGGAACCTGAACTTCTTGCTAAAGATATTTTGCAGTTTGTTGGGAAAGTGGAAAAAGAGCAACTCTGGAAAAAGAAAGGGGAATAACTTCCCTAAGAAACAGCAGGGTAATTACTTTTAGCTTAGCATGTGTACAGGGCTTACTAAGTATATTGTAATCCTTGTAATTAGATCTTACTATTGATAAGATGTGAGTGAGGACAGCAAGAAAAATGCAGTGTATCTCCATGAGGTACTGCCATGGGGACCAACAGATTTTGGTTTGGCTATTTTTGTTTTGTTTTGTTCAGCTAGACTAAGAAAGTAGCATGAAGAGTGCTTGACTGTCTTCTAAAATGTGTTTGTCATACTCATGACGCTTGCATTGAGATTGAAAACTAGACCTCACAACTACTAACGTACCTAGTAAGTTTAATTGTTATGAAATGCTTTTTTTTTCATGGCAGCAGTAAAACCTGAGTTGCTGTAAGTATGAAGTTCCTCACATAAAGAGTAGGGAGCAGCCTGGCAGGACCTAACTTGCATGAGTGCATCAGTCAATCAGCATTGATGATTTACAGTCCTTTAAACTGCCTTCTGCTGGCTGTCTTTCTCTTCCAGCCTGGGCTGTAAAGCAGCTGCCTGGCTGTGAAGAAGCTGGACTGCCCTGTGCCAGGCTCCAGGGGTAGCAATATATGAGGAGCAGGTGAAATACACAGGTGCCTGTAGCTCAGACCAGGAGGAGGGGTTGGGTAGGAGTAACTACAGCCCCAGCTACCTCTGCACTGAATTTGTATTCTTAACTTAAATCATAACCCTAGGTAGGCTCAACACACTGTGGCTTTGCACTGCTTTGGCAGGGTATTGTAACTACCTCTTACTAAAGAATAAAAACCTGATTAATTCAAAATAAAAAGAAAGGTGCATTAAATTTTTGAATAACTTGTGTGATTCTTTTAATTTTTTTAATAACTGAGGTTTTGCTTGGTACCAGCTAAAGGAAGCATCAGTTCAGAACCTACCAATTCTGTACTGCATCTGTCACAAAGGTCAGGTTGAAAGCAAACTGCTCAAAGAAAATTGAAGGGCTGTATGGCTTTACCAGCTACTGTCCCTAGTGTGTGCAGTTGAGCTTCAAACGGTCTTAAACTGTATCTAGATGACTGATTTCTCTGTGGTTTTGTTTTCCAGTCACTTCTGATATCCTTCTCTACTTCTGAAAGCCCAGGGAAATAGAATCTATCAATAACACTTGCGTGGATTAGTATTATTTCACAATATTTATTGAAATGGAAGCTAAGAGCTGCTCAGCAGATCCATGCTCCATCCCACAAAGTTTTAGACTCAAGCATACCACATAGTTTGTTTCACTCTCCTGCTCGGCACATTCAAATCCTAGTGCTGAAAGCCACCACCAGTCCTGACAGAAAATCAGTAGGGCAGATGGGCTGTGAGACCAGCCTGGATCGATTTTCTGAGCTGCCTTTCCTCTGCCTGCTGCACCAGTATGCCTGTAGAGCAAGGCAGAGGAGCTCTCAGCTCTCCCTAGGAGATTTGATCCTCAAGCTGTTCTTGAATTCTTTAAGACAGCTACCTGCTTCCAGAATAGTAGTGAGTGCTAATTCTATGCGTATTTGTAAATGCTTTCATTCAGTCAAATTTTGTGTTCTCATTTGCAAAGTATTGTGTGTTGCAGGCCAGTCTGTCTTGAATACTCAGGAGGAAAACACAGAATCATTCCCTTTGAAATAGACTGTCCTTGGAGAAGGCCATTCCCAAGCTTGTTTCAGGAGCAGTATAGTGAAAGAGGGTTCCCTGTTCAGGAGGAATTGGCTCCCCTCTGACAAGATCAGCTGCTACAGGCACCACTACAGACCCTCCCGCACAAGTCTTGATTTACAATCATTTGGTTTTGCATTTCCTCTGGCCCCTGTGTGGCCTTATATTTCAGACCTGGAGATCATCCCCTCTCACTGTTATTGCACAGGCAGACATCTGCAGTGGTGTGAGGGAGCTCTGCCATATGATATAAATGAGCGCTTCCCAGGGACTGCTCAGTCATAAAGCAGATAAAGGAAGGGGGAAGGAAGTTTGCTATGTGATGCCTGCTAAATCCCTTTTCAGAGGGGAGTGAAGCATCTTCTTTCTCCCTTCCAGAGCAGATCTGCTTGAAGGGGCCCAGCCTCGGTGAAAGGAGGCACATCAGGACTCTGCTTTGTGATCTGTTTTTACAGCAGCTCAGCCAGGTTCAGTCAGCCATCAGTGAGAGCTGGACAGAAAACAAGCACCTGTAGAACCTTTCTATTTTTAAATATGCCTCACTGTGCTCAGTACTCTGAGTCAATGACAATGAACATAGGCAGTGCATGAGCATGTCCTGCCCTGCTCTGCACACCAGACAAATGCTCTTCAGGGTTTGATTAGCTGCTGTCTGAAAGAGAGACAAACCTGTATCTAAGAGGTGTAGTCTTTGTGAGCTTAAAAATGATAATTAAACACCTGATATATAGCAAAGTTGGTTCTGAGTTTTGATGTCACACTTCTCAAACCTTAAGCCCACACCTATCAGCAGCTGTTGCTCATCACCTACTTACCTACATTTAGATAAAAATGCAATGAAATACTATGACAAAGTAAAAAGTATGGAATTATCTACACAGCAGCTGTAAAACCTGCCATTGATTCCTCTCCCCTTTCCAAAATAACCCACTGGTTTCAGCAAAACACAGCCAATCCCACCACCTGTAGTGCAAGGTTTAATCCTAATGAAGTGTCTGTGAGCCAGTGATAGCGTCTGCATCTCATCCTGTGGCAAGCAACTTTCCCAGGAACCTGAGATTTGGATTTGACAAGCACCTTGAGTGAATCCAGATTCACTTCTGATACACTCTGGTACTGGCTAACAAGCAGTTATTTGGTACAGATAACCAGAAATAGTTTTAACATTTCTGTTAGCAAGTAACTGCATGTCAGATTATTGCAATAATAAAAAGGAGTCCCTGCTCTGTTACAATTGTTCTTATTTATGTCAGCCAGCTGAGGACTTGCCATGTAGCCAGGGAGTTTTCTCTAACAAGGCCAAATGTGATGCTCTTGGGCTGGCTTAACTGTTTCTTGGGAATAAGGCTCTGAAAGAGTAGCTACAGTCTTCAGGAGAACCCAGAATAGGGTGACATTTTGTTGCTCAAAACATTATGTTTTGCCCCAGGGCCCTTTCTTAGTGAAGCTTCAATTTCTGGCCCAAAGTTGCCTTAAAGTCCCTGCTCAAAGAAACTGCTGTCCTAAAAGCCATGCCACATTAAGTTGGTCCAAAACATGCATTTAGCCCACGCCGAAACCAGAAGTAGCTGACCTAAACCCTGCTCTTTAATTATCCAGTTATAGCCCATTAAAAGTCTAGATAAGAGGTTTGGAACCATGGACATGCCACTGAAAATAAACAACTTGCACTCTTGCATCCCTAGCTGAGGTGCCTTGGGAAGTATCTGCTTCTGGTATGGAAAAATAAAAGTAAGGTCATAATCTTCTCGTATAGCTCCAGCTAAACTAACTCCCACTACAACCAAATTTGACTTCTGGTTTTTAAACTGCAAATCATAATATCCTGAAAATCCAAGTCACTATATGCAGCCTTTGGACATCTTACACAACAAGACAGGACTTCATATACATTAAACAAACACATCAAGCATTACTCAGATCATGAATGAAAAAACTATGAATAGAAATCACACTTTCATCTGAGAAAGGAAGTGAAACCATCATTTAATGGAAATTAGAATCTGTTAAGCCTAGCATCAGAGTTAGCTCTAGATCCATGAGGGGCACCAGTCATCACCACTAAATCAGCTGCAATTTCTCAGGAGTAGGACTGAGGTTCAAGACAGTCAATCAGATGCACAATTCAGTTTCACAGCAGGTGCAATACGTAATATGCACTAAATGAAGATATATTTTTGTCTGAAAGAGGAATGAAAAGATCCTCCTGGGAACTGTGGAAAGACACAAGTAATAAATCCATATTGATTTCAGTGTGGCCTATTTTAAAACACTAAGAAATGATGCCACTTGTTTTACTTGCTGTAATAGCACTTCAAGGAACACAAGTCACACTAAAACTGTCTTGCTTAAGATTAGTTTTCTTTCATGGAAAAATTACCCTGTGCAGTGTCAGACAGCCCTGATGGTGTTATGCCAGTGCTGCTGGAAGAATTAGCCCCATTACAATTGTCAGTTGCCTTCTGAAGAGCAGTATTTATAAACAGATCTGTGCTGAGTGATAGCTCCTTCCCCTGGCTAGATGTAGTCCAAACCTCAGGCTTCCAAATACCTTCTTGACTGGATTCAAAGATGCTGAGGATGTTTGTGCCTTCCCCATGTTTAACAATGAAATGTCTGCAGTTTTGAGGATATGATGAACAATAAAAGAGATTTAAATGATGAGTTTCCATCTTCTCGAATGAAAGATAATCCTTTGCAGCAGTAATTCAAACCACTGAAGATGAGAAGAGGGAGTGCAGCACAGGGAAGAGGTGAGCAGAAACAGGAAAGGACAAACTCCAATCAAGCTCCCAGTCAAAAATACCAACAGTTCTTAAGCTCTTTTGCAGGCAAGGCTGCATTGTTGGGGTGGTTTTGTGTGCAAACACATTTGTACTTCTTGAATTCTAGAATTCTTGTACAGACTTCAGGGAGCTAAGGTCCACCCCTGCAT
Organism: Dasyornis broadbenti; assembly: GCA_013397935.1. Lineage (NCBI taxonomy): Eukaryota > Metazoa > Chordata > Aves > Passeriformes > Dasyornithidae > Dasyornis > Dasyornis broadbenti. The sequence continues at coordinate 432,920 of VZRN01002533.1, read as the reverse complement.
TTTTGTCTCAGTGGAAGTTTTTTATCACCCCAAGTCTTTTGTGGCTTCTAAAGCTTTTTGCAGTGATCAGAAAGCAATTCTTAATGTTTCAGAGAAACCAGCAGCAAAGCGGGTTTAAGAAACATCTCACAAAAACTAAGCAGAACACAGATGATGTAATTCTCCTAATTTCTCCACTCTGTCTTTTTCTTTTTGAAGCCAAATAGCTTAAGTGATTCCTCTTAAAGGTGTTCAATTGATTTATTTCTCTGTTGTTGCCCTTTTCTTCCCAGCAGATTCTGATTCCTCATCTCAGAAGGGAATGAATTCTTCCTATTTTAGGAACATTTTTGAAGTTACAGATTTTAAATATAAAAGAACAAGAAAACCCTACTTCATTCTCTAAATCCAGAATCCTATCATAAAAAATTTCAATGCCTGCAACCAAATTATGGTACTTAGCAATTCATTAAATCACTTCTTTTTCCATTTTCGTCTGTGGAGATAGCTGCTGGTTTTATTTCTCTATATCTGTAGATGGAGGGGAAAAAACCTGACAATTTGCCTTAGGAAAAAACCAAAACTATTTAGAATTCCAAATAAATTTTGACATGGAACATCTTCACTTTAAAGAAGCAACTCAGTGCTTTACATTTCAGGAGAGCAGGCTATAAAAAGGCCAATCAGTCTGAAAATCCAAGCATAAACCACCACCAAATGAATGAAAGATTTTCATACAGAAGGAAGGCCAGCTGTGTACAAAAATCTCTTACATTCTCACAGCTCTGTCTCCCTCTTGTACTGCAACTTTTATTTTTTAAATTTCAGTGAACATCTGAGTACAACACAGATACCTTTCAAAACCAGTCACTAACTTCCACCACAAACTTTCACCCTTTTGTGCCACTGCATAAAAATGGGAGGTTCACAACCACACAGCAGTAATATGAGACAGCAAGAAAATCTGGCTCCTGTTTTATTTAGGAGCACCTTATGACATACCATACATTGGACTTCTAGAACTCTAACATCACTTTTGAGAAGAGTGCTTCCATTAATTATTAACCAGCACTTAGTTAACCACTGAGTCTGAGAGCAGATACGAAAATTTCCCTCTCTCCTTCTTGGCTATTTACAGTCCCACCCATTCCCACTTGAACATCCCACACAGATCCAGGACAGAACGCTCAAGTATATCAGATCTTACAACCACTGTTCTGTGACTTCTCAGAAAAAGCAATTTTATTTCAAGAGCTAAACTTAATCATCAGCTTACAGTCTAAAAGATATAAGTGTATTAATGCCCTAAAACAACGCTATCATGTCTGTGTTATGTGTATCACATATCATTTCCCTCAGGTGTAATAGGTAAGATTGGAATGAAGCTCTGGACTCCTGTAGAGCACAAACTCTGTATAAGTCAACATTTCCAAACCAGAACTTTAGTGGAAAGAGACCTCTATCCAGTGATGAAGCTGGAAATACAGTTAGCTTGTACTTAACACAGAGCATATTACTTCTCACTAGCCATAGAAGTTGAAAGAGATTAGTAATGGAGGCACAGGGAGTAGGGAGAAGCAGCTTTGTATACTACACCAGTTAATTCACAGGGCCACATTCACTGTTTCAACAAGAGAATTAAAAGCTGTTATGATGTGGCTGGATCTTGATGCATATTCTTTCCAAGCTACAAATGGTTATGGACTCTTCTGACAAAGAAAAGTAAGGATAACCCAGGAGCTCTGTGTTAAAGCAGAAAAAGCTTGGGAAGTTGCATTTGCTGTAGATGAGATGTTCTGTTCTAACCAACAGGATGTGGGATATAAAGCAGGAGTCAGGACTTAACCCAAAAACCAAATAATGATAGGTAAGAATGTTCCATTATAATGACCCAATCTTCAGTCTCTCCACTTTTAGTTGTTTTCTTTCCGTTTTTATCCTTCAGACAGCTGTTCCTCAGAAAGAAAAAAACAACTTCTGTACCTCTGAAATATCTGAAACAGGCACTTGCAGCTGTTACAGACAGGTGACAAGCAGAATCCTTCAAGAAGCCTTGTCTAGAAAAGACAGAGAAGGAATTTGCAAGACCACTTTCAGATAATATACAGGACCCTGGCCATCATTTGGAATTAAAAGTGTGCATTTCCTTATGTTGTTGCAGTTTTGAGGCAATAAAGTGTGTCTTTTCTTTGTAGTCAATAGATCTGGGACAAAGCTCCCTTCTCCCCAAATCTTCCTGTGCCTCTCACCTTACTTTTCTTAAGAGTCAGGAGAAAATTCTGTGGTCTGTTGCTTCTAGGACAAGTCCGTCTTCTTGAAGAGAAGGCTTCCAAAAGTAAAGGGCTTCCAAACATTCATAACCAAATTTTCTGTAGAACAGACACAAGAAATCTTCAGCTGTGCTGCCAGCATGTGTGGGTAAGCAGAGCTGGGAACTGGACCTCTGTAAAGAGGCAGAAAGAACACGGCCTACTGCTACACTGGAGCTTTAGGAAATTTAGCCAGCAGAAAGATCCGCTTTTGGCTTAGGATATGGGAAAAGCCCAGAGGAAAACAAAGCATGAACATGTGCACCTAATGCAAATGAGAAATTGCAATAATTTGGGTGTTGAGGATATGTTGTAAGAGGGCTGGAGGTGAGCCAGATTGGCCTGGCACACAGAATAAGCTCAAACTGGCACAGGGCTCTGTGTATTCAAGCAAGCCAAAGTTTCTGAGCCTCAGCAAACCATGTAGCATTTTCCTCACTCTGGAAGAAATTCATCTTCCCTGAAGTCTTTGCAGAAGTGTACCCAATTGTACAGTATCAAATGAGCTCCATTCTTCAAAGTGTCAGAGGCTGCCCCCCTCAGCTGTGTCACAGAGTATCCCATCACAGACCAGGCTCTGGGCTTCCTCCTGCAGAGTGTCAGACTTGTCCGGGATTCCTGCTCCCAGGAGCACTGCTGGTGGCGGCTGCTGGAATGCCAGCAAGGACTTAGCAAGGAGCAGGGTGGAGGAGGTGCTGCTCCAACTGAGCAATGCAAGGCAAGCAGCAGGCACTGGATCCCAACAAATATGGCTTCTGGGAGCCACAATCAGTACCTCCAGCTGGGCCATTTGCTTAGGCTGCCTGCCAAAAGATTTATAAAAAGAACAGTAAAGAATGTGCCATGGCTTTAAATATGAATTTTGAATACAGTGCAGCCAATATCCACATTTGTTGAGGCTTCCATCCCTCAGCTTTTCTCTAAGGCTCAGTCAGGAATGCAAGGAGTTTCTCCTGCTGATCTAATTTTATCCCCTCACAGATATCCACCAGCATGAAGGAGTGAATTAGAGCCAGGGCAGTTTCCTAATTACTTCCAGCTCTCAGAGAGAGACCCAAAAGATGATAGTGAAGCAAGCACAACACAGTAAAGATGCTAAACCAGCCTATAATTTGTGTGTTGCTGTACACAGATCTTGTGATAATTTACTAATACGTGACCCTGGCCTTTTCTCCAACTGTTTCCTGTCCTAATACCATAGACATTTCTATGAGTTTAACTGCAACAGAGCACAGAGGCAAAAAGGAACGGCTGCTACACAGTAAGTGAATTATGCAGATGGTTTCCCCATCAGACATATGAACTGGTTTCTCAAATGCCAACAATGACTGTTTAGCAAGATGTAACTTTCCATTTCCTAGGAGGCTTTCCATATTCAATATCTGTAGCACCTCAGCATGACTGAAGGTGGGTTTATTCAAGTTCACAGGAGAACTGGCCCTGCCTGTACTGAACTTGTGCCAGCCACAAGGACTGTCACCACCAAGGTTCAGCAACCTCCCAGGCACAAAAATGAAATCAAATCATTAAAGGAGTTTTTGTCCTCGATATGACATGTAGAACCTCACAGTGAATATCAAAAGTAATTTGTTCCAAAAAGTGAGTTATATCACAGAGCATAAAACTCCCACTGTGCCAGCACAGTAAACAGGTCAAGTGTGGTAGCTGAATGATTTATTTGATTCTTCAATAAGCACATGCATAGGCATCCACTTCTGCTGCAAACACCTGAATGAGATGGGGTAGTGTAGCTAGAAAGGAGTCAGAACAATCACAGGCTTCTGATCCAATTAACACAACAGGCTGCCTCCTCCTTTTGACCTCACATTTGTATGAGAGACTCATAGCTGAGTAAAAAATGTGAAGTCTGTTGGGTTTTTTCCTTCCTGCTTTGAACACCAATCTTGAATGGCAGTGTGTGTACAAGGTACATACCACTTCTAGTAATGCCATGATCGCTAGAAATCAAGACACACACACACACACACACACACAACCCCCTGACTAAAATGCACCACTGAAGTGAGAGTATAAAATAATCTGACAAATTCATGCCTCCCTCCCACTAGACAAGGCTCCTCACCTGCCTTTTAAGAACCAAGAGTTGCATCTTCAGCTAACAGCTGACAGGGTTGTCATCAGAGGGATCAGAGCTCCACAGGGTCCTTCTTGCAGTGGGCAGGTCTCATGCTCAGCAATTGTCCGAGTGCTGTTCTTGGGAAGCTGGAGGCAGCCCTGCAAAAAATTGAACATCTGCACACATTTACGGCACAAAGTCTCCTTCAATATCAAGATACTGCTGCTTCATATACATGCTAGAAAAGGCCAAATTCAGGAAATAACAGCTTAAAAACAAGGAGGCAAACAGAGGGCCAAAACCTTCTCCTACCCAAAGGTCACCAAGATTCAACCCCTAGAGAAGTCCAAAAGTATTCGAATTCCTCAGGGGACATACTGTCATTCTAAGGCTCATGGCAGTGCTCTTATGAGCAGTTCATGACCATGCTGTGAGGCAGCCAGCAAAAGCACTGTTTCAGCACACCAAGAAAAGAATAAATAAATCAAGACAGCTTGAAATTTTTCTAAACTCAGTGTTTTATTGCTTTGTGATTATTAGTTACACTTCGACACATTGCACTTTGGAATAGATTAGCACCTACTACATAATTTAAAAACTTAGTAGCTTACAACTCATATAATTGGCACTATAGAGAAAACCCAGAGGTCTGTCATTTTAACCCAAGATTAAAAGAGATAAAATGTTTACATCCTTTATTGTTGGCAGGTGAACTTTTATTGTGGAAGGCCCTTAAAAATAGTGAACAGAAAATAACAACCTAAATGCCCTCCAAAGTATATAAAAACAGTATCAGATAAATCACTCCCTTCTTTACACCAGTCTTTTTGCTTTGGTACTTTTAGTACCCAAGTGCACAGTAATTCCCTCATCTCTTTCAAGAAAAAAAAGTAACATGATCAAGACTACGCTGACTATTTTGGGTGAAAAGAGGAGAGACTCCCACACACCATTCTCAGCACCCACACAAAGAGCATTTTCAGAAGTGGCATTGTCTCAGGTTTTAACACATCCCAAGAAGATTTATAAATAACAAATGTTGGGGGTTTTTAAAAAGGGAAAAATTATTTTGAATAAATAAATGACAGCTTTAATAGCTGCATTGGCTTTGGTGACCAGTTATCTATATGCAGCATAAGTTATTTTCATAAGGCAAGTGATGAGCTAGCAAAAGTGAAGTCCCTGAGGATCAGCATCTCCATGTTCAACTTGTTTGTTTCACAACGTGTGTAGAGAGCCTGGAAAACAATCGGTCCCAAGGCACCTGCTTTTTAATCTCCCAGCACAGCTGCAGACCACACAATGAATTATTTCTCTACCTCTTCTGCAGGCAGGAATACATAAATAACACCGAATACTCAGTAGGAGGTGGCAGGGAATTAGTTCTCTTAAACCTTGGCCAAGTGCTCCACCTTGTGTTAGTCTATGGCACTCAAAGGGAAGCTCTCTATGACTGCTCCACAATTGCAGGTCCAGTGGCATAGCTGATGATTCCTTCTGCCTGTGAACAAGTGTTGTCCATGGTGCCATACGACTGCTGCTCCATGGGGGCCAGCACCGTCCTTTCTGTAGGATGAGGACGCAAAACCTGGGGTACATACATCTGAAATCACAAGAGAATGGTTTTAGTGGTCTCTCAAAGCAGAGTGCTGGGAAAACTCACCCAGGATAAATTTCCCCCTTGTCACTCTTCATCTTTTCCCATTCTCCACCCTGATGGAGGCTTCTTGGTGCAACACTCACCTGCACCTCTTGACTGAGGCACGAAGGCCTTTCCTTCTACCTCAGTCCTACATTCTTCTCAGTGATATGGCAAGTTACACCTGCTACACATAGCTTTCAGAATTAAAGCAGTAGCAACTGACTGTGTTTGGTAGCTGTCCAGATGTGAGGCTATGTTTGGGGCAGGGCACAGAACACAGCACACAGAGCTGCTGGAAGCACTGTGTCTCAACTACTCCTAAAACGTCAGCTGAAGGTACTCCTGGAACACCACCTGGGAGCAATCCAGGAGACCAGTTGCAGAACTCCCTGGTCCCACATGCACATGGGAAATCCCATAGTCCATTCAGACTAATGTGTCCTACACAAGCTCTTTGGTAAGCAGGGTGAGAAATTAAGTTTTTCTAGGAAACATAAGGGAATATTAGTAACTCTTAGCTTCTTACAGAAGATGTTGGGACTGTTGGTACATCTGTGTCTTTTCCTCTTTCACCTTGTGTGTCTTCTATCTGTAACCAGCAACAGGTGGGAAAAGGAAGAGAGACAACATCAAACTGGTGAGTGAAAACAACACACACAGATCATGAGCACCTGAAAACCTGCACAGACAGATCTCAGTGCAGTGCTGGTACTCACCCCTCCAGCCCTTTTACACAGAATCATAGCAAGGTTTGGCTTGGAAGGGACCTTAGACATCATCTAGTTCTACCCCCTTGCCATGGGCAGGGATGCCACCCACTAGACCAGGTTGCTCAGAGCTCCATCCAACCTGACCTTGAATACTTCCAGGGAGAGAGTATGCACAGCTTCCCTGGGCAACCTGTGCCAGGGCCTCAACACCCTCACAGTGAAGAATTTTCTCCTATTACCAAATCTAAACCTACTGTCTGTTTAAAGCCATTCCCCCTTGTCCTGTCACTACACACTCATGTGAAAAGTCTCCACCTTTTTTTTGTAGGCTCCCATTAGGTACTGGAAGGCTGCAATTAGGTCACCCTGGAGCCTTCTATTTTCTGGGCTGAACAACCCCAATTCTCTCAGCCTTCCTTCATAGGAGAGGTTTTCCATCCCTCTGGCCATCTTGGTGGCCTCCTCTGGACTCACTCCAACAGGACCATGTCCTTCCTGTGCTGAGGATTCCAGAGCTGGACACAGCACTGCAGGTGGGGTCTCACCAGCAGAGCATAGGGGCAGAATCCCCTCTCTTACGCTGCTGGCCACACTGCTGGGGATGCAGTCTAGGATACTTTTTCCGTGCTTCTCTTTTCTCTCCAATTCAGTTCCTGCAGACACTGAGAGACTTCCCACTCTGCCAAGCAGCCTACCTGTGCTACAGGCCCTCTTTATCCATCTTACCATGTACCTTTGTGAACAGACACTACCATCAGAAAGGCATGGACAACGCAGCAGGAATAGTTAGTGCTCCATCAAAAACACAGGTAGGTGCTGAAAAGTCAGGTATCCATCACTTACCCTATAATTCAGTGGACTCAGGTACTTGAAACAGCCAAAACAAGTATAAGCCAAGCAAATAACAATAGTGATGTTGACAACGAGCAAGGTAAACATGGTTGTAGGTGCTTTAAAACCTAGAAAAATATCCAGAGAATACAATATAAAAATACAAATCAGAAAAATTCAACAAAACCAAAACAAGCCATTATTTGTCTTCCCCATTTCAGAAGCCTCATGGATTTTTTATTTTTGCATAGAGGAATGGGCAGCCCACTTCCAGCTACAAACAGAACATCATTATACACAAAATTCCTTGACTGGTAAAACTGCTGAGAAAGCTGTTCTCCCACTTCTCTTAGAGGCCAAGAAAGGTTGCTGTAATACTTAAATGACAAACAAGACTCAGAGTGATTCTTCTCCTCCCTCATTCATTCATTCAGGACCCACTTTTAAAATACTTTCATTAATGATCTGAGAAATGTAATATTAATTACATTTATTAATTATGATGATGGCATCAAACTGGATGTTTTGCAAACAGCACAAAGGGAGAGGGGAGGAGAATCAAAATTATCTTGGTAGATAAGACCACCCCACCTGCTTTAAAGAACCAAAATAAAAAAACAACAGCAAGATAAAACTGTAGAAAACTGCTGCAAATAAGTACAATATGGAAAAAATATGAAATGTGGATGTGAGGGATAAAAATAGCGCTGCAGCATACAACTGCTGGAAAGCAGTCAATGGTGGGATGTTATCAAAGAACATGGGAAGAGAGGAAAATGAAAAAAAAAGGCAAGTCTCTGGCACCTATACAAAAGAATTCATTGCTACTGAGCCTTCATCTGAGCAGCTTTGTCTATGATAAAATACGGACAGAACTGGGAAGAATCCAAGGAAAAGATCAAGAGAAGAAAGAGTAAGTATGAACTAGGCTGAAGGGTAAGTTTTAGTTCAGAGAGAGTGCAGTAAAACTATAGGAAAGGATATGGTTGTCTAGTATGGAAAAAATATTAAAGATTACAGTGACTTCTTATTTTCCAGATCCACTAGGGAAATATTCTGAAGAAATTAATCTCATTTTGCAGCAACAATGACTTGAACAGGATAATAAGAAAAAGCAAACATCACTACATACTCTAGCTCTTTCCAAGCTTCTTCAGACAAAAGAGGCAACACCAACCCTCAGACATTTTTGTAACCCCAGCATATGCAGTGGCACAGAATAGAGAAGTTTTACACTTTAGCAGGTTATTGAAGCCCTGCACAGGTCTGTTCACAAGGGGAAAAAACACCACACATATGCAAAAAACAAAACCAAAAAACTCGTACAAACATGTCACTATTCAAACCAAAAAGGGAAGTGAAAAACCTCCCTACGGGTATTCTGGAATGTCCTTCAGAGGAGGTTGTTTTTATAAGCACAGGTCACACAAGTATTTACCAGATGATGAGGTGTGTCTACACCAAAGTCAACCTATGGTGCAAACCACAAGGCAAGCAACAGAGACTAGGGAAGGAAAGGTCTCCTAGATCAGTTTTCCCTGCACTGTGTCCTCAGAGCTCCTCCCTGCCAGGAACTCTGGAGAACATGGGACTCAGTTGACTATCCCAGGAGGCAGTGGTTGAACTGTGTGGGGCTGAACTGCAGATAGGACCTCACCTCCTCTGTGGTGAGAGGCCCAGTTGTGCCGCAGGTGGGAAGGAAGGAAGGAAGGAAGGAAGGAAGGAAGGAAGGAAGGCGAAA
>VZRN01002533.1:349717-423379 GCA_013397935.1 Dasyornis broadbenti | reverse complement strand
AAGGAAGGAAGGAAGGAAGGAAGGAAGGAAGGAAGGAAGGAAGGAAGGCATAAGAGCCAAGGAAGAATACAGTGAATGAGAAGGAAGATGGATGACACCAGCACAGCCTATTACTTTCTGTATGCAGTCAGGTGGTATTTGATCCTGACTGAGAACTGGGAGAGAGAGGACTTTCCAGCCTTATTTTAATATAAGGAGTGAGAAATCAGAATATTATCACTGGACTCTGCAACCAGACTGAAGCACCCATTTCAGGCAAACTACAGAAGTCAATGACCAAGCAACCAAGCTTTACACCATAAACTGATCTATTTTGCAGATAAGGAAGCAGAGCACTCTTATCCTTCCATCCTTCTTTCTCTTTGGCACAAGAAGCAGCAATGAAATCAATGGTAATGAAATAAAAATCTCAAGTTCCTACCTCTCAGACTGCCCTGTGCACCAACAAACCACTGAATAACATCCTGTAAACAGGATCCTCTACACTGACCAAGCCAAACAGGGTAATCCAGCCTGTGATTTCCATTATTAATTACAAATAATGCTTTTATCATGCAGAACTAGAAAACATCATAATAAATATTAAATTTTTACTTCACCAGGATTTCCTTCACAACAATTAAAGAGGTACATCAGATGCTGAGTGTTTGGAGGTGATTTTTCCAAAGCATGCTCTAGAAATTCTCCTTTTAATTTAGAAGACACAGATTTGTTGGTCTTCCTGGTTGCAAAACAGCTCTCAAAACAAGGGAAAAAACAAGCTCTCAAACATTCAAATAATGCAGGAACATCTACTCAAATCCAAGGACAGCCCAAAGCAATAGTACCAGGTGCCTCTTAAATGCACAGGGAGATTTCCCTATCCCTAAAGTTAGATGACAGCCTGCCAACAACACCTTTCTGACTATTGGTATGCTAGAAAACACAATGCAAACAAAATCATTTGTCATGAGAGCACAATGCAGTTAGATATAAGGACCTTCCTTCCCAAAGAAGGGGAACTCAACCCTTCTAGCATCACTGATATCCCCATTCCAAGCCAAATGCTTCCTCCTCTATCATCGATAAAAACCCATAAGCTGTTTCCTACCTTTTCTGATATCAAAGCTGTTTGTACAGCACAGCTAATGCTATCAATTCCAAGTATTTGCAAAATATAGGATGTCCCTATTTTAAAAATAAATTACACACAAAACATGAGGTTTTAAACTACAATGTGGGGAAGAGAGTCAACATCTCACTGCAGTCTTCCATGTAAAATTTGATGGACGATGTAGAACACATATTAATTAGCCACCATTTTAGTATTTTTTCCTAAGTGATGGCTGTACAACTGAGGCAGCAGCCAATTCACCCAGGCAAACTTAACTTCTGCCCAGGCTGCACAAATGCAGGTGGTGAAGACAGTGACCATCTTAATATAAAGAGCTGGTTCTGAATAGATTTTTGGTTTACGTAATGATTTTTATTGTCTGTCACTTCACAACCCAACTGGCAAATTCCAAGTACACTGATTTAAGGAATACTCGATCTCCTCTGACATGAAGGAACATGGAGCCCCATGCTAACAGTTTAATATATCAGCCATCTCCATCAAAGGCCCTTAGGCAAATCTTGTGTAGTTCAGTGCCACAGGCAACCACCATGACTTCTCCTTTATGGAAAGAAAAAGAAGAGTCCACAAAGCTTAAGAAACTTCACATCTAATCCAGGGAAGACCACAAGAGAGCTGGGAGCAGCTTCTAGGTGGGAAAATGTAATACTTACCCAGCCGCACAAATGAGTAAAAATAGAGCCAGAAAAGGCAGAGGATTGGAGCTGCCAGGGCCTGACTGACAGCTGCAAAGTGCATCTTCTTCTCCAGTTTGGCAGGGAGATATGCATAGTAGAGGTTGTGACGGTCCACCATGTGCTTCAGGAGTATGTAGATCAAACCTGACAGGGAAAACAGGAGAGCCAAGCAGAGCTTGTTGGAGGTTTGATAAAAAGAAGGAACTCTGTGATATGATCTACACTAACTAAGTGAGTAGTTACTCACCAAGTGAGTGGGTTACTTGTACCCATTGGTGGGTACCCACCATTGGGTACAGCCCTAACATGAGTGGGTACAGCTGCATGACAGCACCTGCTCCTAAGGTTGTTGCATGCCCATCCCTCCCCTCTCCACACACTTCTCTGTGGTGCCTCTTGTGCTCCCAGGGAGAGCTCAGAGCTCCTTCTGAGTGCTGGCACATGAGTCCAAGGCAGTAGGGAAGACTTCCTAATTCCCCTTTCATGGTGCTGGAAGGAAGAAAGGTCTGACAGTGACTTAACATGTCCCTCTCAGCTTTCAACAGATTCGTGACTGGATTTCAAGTCAGCTATTCCTTATCCAAACAAACAGCCAGCAACTGTTGTTGCAGCTATGAATTGCAACAGCTCTCGGATGCAGTGGAACATTCAGATATTTACAACTGCATACAAAATGGAACGTAAATAAATATCAATTACATTGTTACATAAAGATTGACCACATTCTCCCAATAATAAGGTTGTTGATTAAACCAGTTCTAAACAATACCAAATTTAGATAATTACCTTGTATCTATCTCTGTAAAGTTTTGGATTAGAAAATGAAAACACCAACTATACAAAATTATTTAGTACTACTTATGTCTGATCTAAACTCCTCACCACCAAAGCCAGTACTCTCAAACTTGTGAAATAAAGTAAGCATCTAATAGACATTACATATACTTTCAACTTCTAAAGGCAGTACAAGAGCTAAGTAATTCAGCATCTTCTTCATGGTTCTTCCACAAGAAGGAAAGGAAACTTGGATCCAAATCCTAAGGATTATCAGCATGTGAACAGAGCTGAGCCAAATTTCCCACACACCCCATCTCATTCCCACATGCCCAGAGCTCACTGGCAAACTTACCAAAAGGGACAATGATGGGACATGTGATGCTATAGGCCATGATGACAGTGAACACACACAGCATCCAGGCATACATTGCTCCAAATTCATATTCAAATGCCTGTTGCTAGGAACAAAAACAAAACACCCCAAACTCCCAAGTCATCCATCAATTTGTCACGAGTTAAGAATAGATTCACTAAAGCAACAATTCACCTTCTCTCATCCTCTCCCTGTGAGAGATCAGTTATTTCTTTATGAGGCAGAAATGATGTAATTTTATGAAGTATTATGTGGTTTTAGTATCTGTACATACAGAAAAGATGTTGCTTCTTTCATAGCTTTAGTTTCTCAGGAAATTTGCATCTACAAGGAGCAGCTCCTTAAAACCACAAGGAAGAATATAATTGTATCAGACTCAGAACCTTCACCTCACCATGGCAGTTGTTTACAGCCTTAAGTTCCCACTGTAACACCTGGAATTTCAAGCTATAAAGCATGCCATATCACATGGAAGTGAATGTCCACCTCTTAAAATGGAATATAAGCAAAAAATATGTGTTTTGCTATGTGTATGTTCAGACTGTAAATTGTACACACCTGCAGGCTGACAGAAGAAACTAACTCAAGGCAGATTTGAATTACAAAAAACCCCTGAAGTTTAGACTATAAGATAAAATCAGAACTATGCTATAAAATCCAGATCATAAAACTCTAACTTGGAGCTATGAAGAGATTGATACATGAAGCTCAGAGCTTGGGTTGTGATTTTTGACCTTCTCTGACTTGAATAAATCCCTCCCTGTTATCTGTGCTGCAAATGAAGGGAATATGAACCTGTTGCAGACAAGCAAAACAAAGGCTAAAAAAAATGTCAGGAGATGATAGTTAATGGTATGAAGGATGGGTGCTTCCACTGTTTCTGATAAATATCAATCACTGAATTGCCTCTTGCTAAGGAGGGGCTCCAATACCTGTTTGATGTTTTTCCTTTCTGCTGTGGACTTGGCCATGATCATGCGTATGGTGTAAAGGATGAGGCCCGGCAGGCGCAGCAGCTCCATCCCATTGCCCACAAAAGCAGAGGCAATCACATAGTTCACAAAGAAGGCTCCCTGGTCAGGCAGGAAAACACATCTGCCAGGAAAGACACCAGACACTGATTGGGAGGAAGGCAAGCAAACATAGGATGTGTACAATGTATCCCTATTGCCTTTGGAAATCTCTTACCATAAGGATAAGCACTATATACCTTAGGAAGTGGCAAGAAGATTCCTGATAACCTTGTTGTAAAAGAGTACTACATAGCTATAAATGCAGCCAGTGTAGTCAGTAAGAGCCTGGCTCGGTTGCGGTTCAGGTGAGGAATACTGTTCACAAAAAGATACAGCAGACTGATGGGTGGCTGACAGCAGACAAGAGCATCATCTGATGTCTGCAACAGCAACCTGACACAAGATGAGATAAGACTGCAATAGAACAATCATCTCTCCTAACTTAGTAACTCCTATTTGTCTTCCTGTTACTGATTTTGAAACAGCATTTGGAAACCTATGGCCTAATAATTGCATTCTATTCCTTCCCTCCAAGCACAGGCACAAGAACTTAAAATAACCAATATCTGCAAATTTACAATGCTGGTGTAAAATTATACATTTTTCTTAAAATCAAGATTCACTGGGTTACAGAAAGAGAACTGCTGCAGGTATTTGGTCTCACTGTAACTATTGGGAAGATCCCTTGTCCATGATGTGGAACAATCCTCAGCCAGCTCCAGTATCTTATCACCCTTTCTGTGAAGAAATTCTTCCTAATGTCCAGCCTTATTGTCTCTTCCCCTTATTCAGAAGTTCAGCATCATCCCACAGAGTAACAACTCCAAGCAAATTTTAGTAAATACTAACCAAAGACAGTAAACAGTAAAAAAAAATTTTAAGTCCTAAGTATTCCTTTACAAAAGAATGGCAAAGAGAGAGTATTATTTAGCTAATACTTACTCCAGCCTAACTGCAGAATCAGACGATTCTCTGTCAAACAGCCAGCGGAAAAAAAAATCAAGGCTGAAAGAAAGAAGGTGAATATAATTCAGTCTCCCACACCTTAGCACTGTGTAAAATTGTTCCTCTTTTTAAGTAGTTTAAATCAAGATAGTGGACAGAGAGAATATAATCAAATAATTTGAACACTACTTTAGCTTTATCATAGTTATTGATAAATAGAAATAAGACAAAAGGTACAGAATCAAACAGAACAAAAACTTCTACTTCATATTAAAGTTTTGATGATTCATTTTTAGCAATTATTATACAGATAGGACAAATACATGTCACTCAGTTAGCCAGGGAAACAGTCAAATACTGTAAAAGTGGATAAAAAGGACAACTCTAACTGAAGTATAAGACACAGTCAGGAAACTGGGTTCTCAGCTATGATGGTGAGGATGGGCAACTTTTAATTAGCCATTGATCTTACAAGGTCTTAAATTTCTTTGTGAAAAGAGAAGTCAGGCTTTGGAAACTTTAAAGGCTCTGAGGACCCCAGATGTAAGAAGACCATTGAAATCTAATGTGCAATGGCAATATAACCACATACACTGTAGGGAGTAGGGGTACATCTACTATATCTCACAACTAGAAAACACAAGTGAGATGTCTTGTTATAGAGGTGGTCAAACAATACCTCATTTAACTATGATTCTTTACCTGGTCAGACCAAGGGAGGGCAGAATCAATACCATGAAGATCAAAAATATGTAGACTTTATGCATCATTATTCTGTTCTCTGCAGATCTATCAACATAAAAAGGCACTGAGTAAGAAACTCGTACAAGAAGCTGCCACATATGAAGATCTTGCCCAGATATTGTCAGCACCTGTCAAGTCTTCCAGCTTCCCCTACCCTATCACAAAACAAACATCTCTGAGATATTTACCTGTATGGACAGGCATACTTTCAGTATCTTCTTGGGCAATAAAAATATTCCTGAATGTTAATTCACACTTTGGATGAGCATCACTACAGGTCTGCACCACAAGCATGGGGATGTGTGACAACCACAGGTCTCTCACCCAAAGACACTCAATCATGCAACAGCTTGTAAACAAACAGCTCTTCAAGCGTCATGCCAGGAGGGATTAAGCTGTTCATAAAAGAGCACTACTGCCAAGAAACCAGGCACTTAACCTCCTGGCCTGTCCTTGCAAAGCATCAAGTCTTGGGGAACAACAGGACACTACTAATGCTATACCCCTACTACAGTAGCAGGAACACAGATCTAGTGGCACCCTCTTGTCAGAAAAGTGCAGCACTATGAACAATTCAGACTCTTAGAGGTGGTATCTGATAAGGCTTTAAAACTATAGGAGTTTTGTTATAGGAACACTTGGGCACTGCAAGATCTATCAGTGTAACTACTCCGAGGCTTGAAATCAGACCTATGAGCTCTAGTGACTTTAGAAAATTATTTTGACTGATTGAGAAGGGCTCAAAGTTCATGCGTGTAGCACAACTACCAAAACAAAGTTAATGTAAAGCATACAACTGTGATGAATAAAGAGTAGATTTTGGACATAATGTTTTAGACAGCCAAAGGGAAAAAACCCAAAATTTACCACAGAATATAAAAACAAACAAAATAAATGGGTACAAGCTTTATAGATAAAGATTGAGTGAAGTTGAATGAAGCTGGGATTGAGTGTGCAGTACCATGCTTTTATCTGTCTGTAGGTAAACAGGGCATCAAATCTGGTATTCCAAACCAAGCTGTGCTGAGTTCTCCAGGGCAGCAGTACTTCAGTCGGCTTGACATCTCTGGGGTGCACCCAGAAATGTGAAAACTTTGCATCAACACATCTGCTGGGCCTTTGCCCCATAAGCCTTCTCAGATCACCATTGATATCCAACAGAGCTGAGTTCTATTGCATCCATTTATTGCATTTTGTCATGCCAAACAACAAAAAGATGGACGCCCTTTTTTATAAGTTGTCAGCCTGGAGCAGATCCAAACCCACATGGCCTATCTTCCCAGAGAGCAAGTTAATTTTGAGATTGGAGTCACTTCCCATTCTCCTATACCTCCTGAGCCTGCTCATACGTGGTTTTTTTCTGATTAAACACAAAGAGGAGCAAGGTGGGGAGCAGGGGAAAGCGTAACCAAATCATGCGGTCAGATTACACTTGCTATGTGGGTCACAAATTACCTAAACCCTGAAATGTGGTTATAACACCAGAAAGAGACAAGAACAGGAAATTTCCTGCTATAAGAAGTCTCCAGATTTAAGAGCTCTGTGAAAGATAAGTACTTCCATTTGTTTTAGTAATTCAGGTGATAAGGTAAACACAGAGGAAAAGGTTGCTTACTTTGTCCAGTGGGACTCCAGCAAAGTTGAATAATAGACAATTGTTGGTAGCAAAGCTGAGAAAGACCAGAGCAAGAGTGTTGGGAAAAACTGACTGATGACAGGATTCTAGTGAGAGGAAAAAATAAGAATAAGTATTAAAAACATTTTAATGCAGTTGTGGTGGAACCGTGATGGCAATATTTTGCTTTTTTAAAATTATAGCAGGATGAAATAGGGAAATTCTATTCAGATAGTCTTAAATTGAGTAGTGAGTGCTTTGCACTAGCATGCAAGACAAAAAAAACCAAAGTGAGATTGGGAATTCAATTGCATGAGAGTACGGCCTCACAAGTAGTTTTTATGTAGTTTACACTAGCTTGGGGAAATATTTAAAAAGAAGAACTTGCAAGTTGCTTTAGCTGCAGTCAGACTAGGATCAGATATATATGCTATCTTGCTTTGAACCCTATAAGCAAAATAAAAACAACATTTTACCTCTGAGTAAAAAAATCTGTATTCCCCCCTTCTTCTCATAAATATCAAAATACAAGTTGGGCTTAAGATTCCATTATTTGCAATTTTTTTTAATTACAAAATTTAGAATTATGTAAGTTTGGATTGCAAATTTTTACCACAAACAAATATATAGATATGTTATAATAATATTAAGTCTCAAATTAAATTACTTCAGACTATTATCCATGAAAAGAAGGCTAAAGATATGATTCTGGACTTATGTTTTTAAATTAGCAGCTACATAAAACAATCCTGAGAATTTCAACTGAAGGTGTATATTAAGACAATGAAACCATGTCTGTCAATTAACCAAAATTTTGTTGTGATCTACAGCTATATCCAAATAAATGGCAATACTCACATTAAGGTAGTGAATAGGTTTAGTGACATTGAACTTGTCCATGGTTGAGATGATTATGGAAGGAGTAGTAAGAAAAAACAGCACAATAAAAAGGAGTAAATTGATGCAAGCCCATCTAAACCACCATTTCAGTCCATGCACTGAAAGATTTTTCCTGGAGGAAGAAGTAAAAATAAAAAGGACATTAAAACAAGCAGCAAGCATTTGCGGTTAAAAAAAGATATATACTATCTGTCAAGTAACAGGTGGCACTGCTTTTTCTAAACTGAGCTTCCAAAGTTATATAACAAAGCACTACACAAGTTCCAGTTGCTATTAGAAATAAGGAGAACTGTGCAACCTCTCTTGAATGATGACATAAATTGTGCTTGCAGAAGAACCTATTCAGTCTTTCATTATGCAAACATAACATATAATGTAGTTAAGGTTTGGGATTAAACACTTCCATTGTTCAATAATACAGAAGTACTAAACAGAAATGGAACAAGAAGAGACAGAGACAGAAGACACAGAGAATTTCTGCAAGGAGAATATCTATCAGAGGCAGAATCTACCAAAAAAATGTGATTTGAAATAAAATCATTTACAAACACTGTATCCCTTCCTGCCATTTTAAAACAGCAACCATAGATTTTAAACAAGTTCTTAAATGTTATTTGAGATAGTTGCCAAAAAGACTGGAACGATTTGAACTCCAGCCAAAGCCAAACATTCAGAATAAACTAAATAGGGGCACATCCCTAATTATGACAAGTCTTTTTGTCTTTTTGTGAACTTGACAAATCCCTGTGGTCCCTCTTCTTCAAGGGGAAGAGGGAAAGAGAACAAAAAACCAACCAACCAAACAAAAAAACAACATCCAAACAAACCAACCCAAAATATCAAAATCCCACCATTTTTTCCTCTTAGAGATGTTTAGAAAAGTTTTGCAAGTACTTCAGTGCACTGAGTCTCCCAGACCATTTCCTGAGTCCAGTACTTGAAGAAAGGAAGAGGAAATGATGCACACACATAGAAGAACCTTCTTATGAAAATGACACATTAAACTGTCCCTAGCTGGAAAGTAGTTTGCAAGAGATTTTTTTTTAATTCATATGTCAAAATAAGACTGCTGCAAAAGGCACAGCTAAGATTCACTGTTGTTTGCCTCACGGTTAAAGAATCGGAACTTTATTCCCAACTGCAGAATTGTAGTTCTAGAGAAAACCTCTCAATTACCAGAAATCAATAGCATAGTCACCTTAAAAGTAATTTTCTATTAAAATCCTTAAAGAAAAAGTGTGCTTTAACAAAAAAAATTCCATACAGGTGAAATACAGTATTTGGTGCATGTTTGTGTCTCACTTGCAGTTCTGGGTTGGGCAACAGAAATGTCATAACAAATTTACTATTACAGAAGAAAGAATTATATTGACCTAAACCTAAGTGATTTGCAAAGGAAATGAAAAATGTTCAGATATTTTTTAGCCTATAAGCATGACAGATGACAGTACAGGAACAGTTTGATTCAAAAAGCATTTATCTGGAAACGCACTGAGTCAATAAAGATGTTAGAAGACAGACCAGGGTTTACAGAGTGGATCAAGTTACACTCATCATGTGGCAACTCAGAAAAATATATACGTATTTTGAGGATGCTCAGCACTAATACCAAGTTGCTTTCCTCAGATCTCAGCAGTAGCTATGCACTAGCCTCAAAAAATGCAAACATTGAGGGACAGACATAAACAGGATTAGGGGGCTTTTTTAGATTTTGGGGTGGCAAAACTCTAGTCCATTATCCCAAGTAATGTCCACAGACCCCAAGGTTAATGAAGAACACCAGTAATGAAAATAAAGAAGCAGATCAGTCACATTCCAACACTACATCAAGTTTTAGTTTAGGGTTAAAGAAAAACACACTCATCCCTGTTTATCCTGTGACCATTCTAAAACTACATTATCACCGATAAATGGATGTAAGACAGGAATCTTACCAACAAATATTCTCAGGATAAGGAGCATATGTAACCTCCCAGTCGGATACACACAACTCCCTGCTGTAGGGTGATGGCTGGGGTTCTCCTTTACACTTAATGCTCTGACATTTGCAGGCATTGAAGTCCTTAAGGACACTGTAAGGAAGAAGAGGAAGATTTTTCCAATTTTTAACCCCTGAAAATGCTGAATATGTAATGAGAATGTCTCAGAATAGTGATAAAGGTTTGGTTTTTTTTTAATTTTAATTACCTGTGATCAAGATAGAGCTTAAACAACAATGTAACGTATGCCTTAATGACCATTATATAAACAATTGCTACCACAGGCCTGAGATCTGTTTTGCTGGAAATAAAAGGAGTCTTGTTTTAAACAGTTTACTGCTTCTGTCAACATGAACAACAGCAGTGAGTCATATTAAAAAAAAAATCAAAGCCTGAAATCATTGGAAAAAATAGAAGACAGACAGTTTCCTAAACACATCTTTACTTAATACAGCTGTTTCCAAAGCAAAGTAGTCTAATGAAATGAGAGTGCAGACTGATCCTTTACACTAGTATTAAACCAGTTTTGCCTTAAGTACCAATTCTCAGAAGAATTTTTAGCATGCTGGTAGTCTCATAATTCAAAATATTAGCCTGTTTCACCCACTCTTAAAATAATCACAGTGCTTAATTCTATCTTCTAATATTATGAGTTGTCTGACACTCGATACATTTAAAGAAAATTTAAACATGCCCAGAATAAATGCTTTCAAAGGTCTCTCGCAGGATAGCAGTAGAAGGGCCAGGCACACATTCAGAGAATTTTTTTTTTTACACTAACATATAAACAATATATATATGATATTTAAATGGGTAGATTATAAAATCTGAGAACATGCTTCTTTCTCAGTTGTGGTCTTATCATAAAGAAGACAGAGAACCACACACACAAACACCAAACTAACAAACATAACCCCCAACCCCTAGATCTTTTTCTTACCAGAATTCAAGCAGTGATGTCAGATTGCCAGCATCTTGCAGCAGCAAGTATTTAAGAAACTTAATTATTCTTTTACAGTTTATTTTTTAAAAAACATACAAAGCAAGTTTTAACCATCATTAAACAAGCTTCTACAACCACCTGAGCCTCCAGAACCTCAGTTCTGGCTTCCTGTTTCTCCCATCCTATCTCAGGGCTCTGTGGAGCAGAGCATCCTAAGGGCACCAAGTAACTTTCTAATTTGATGGAATCCTCAGCTTCACATGTAATCTAATTTAATTTTCCAGGAAATGGAGTCTACCACATTATTTCCAAGCAGATTTCATCACACAATCACTACTCAGTTAAAGAGTAGTAAGCAAAATTTTTCCAACATATCAAATTCTTGCAAGAAATTCTACATCCTGGACTTCTTTGAAAAACAGCCTGAAAGACTGTCTCTCTAACATGACATGAAGGCCAGAAGAAGGTAGATAATTTAAATCAGAGAGGATATGAAGAATAAAAAAGGCATGATGTGTTATGTTGTAATACAAATATTATTCTGCTTCCCTTTACCCACCTTGTGTTAGCAAAAGATGCTCACAAAATGCCAACAGAAAATGAGAGAGTGCATGCATTTTCTCTACAAATGACTGAATAAAAGCACAGAACAACTGATATTTTGTCTACACATATGTCTGTAGCAACAGGTAAGAGAGATACAGAACGTGTACCTATCACCTGTGGCCAGGTCCCTCGCTGACCCTACACTGCTGAGATGACTTAACTAGCAGTGTAATTTACACCCACTCTGATAGTTTGATAATTGGACCATTTGCACAGTAGAAAATGGAGATATCAGTAACTCATTTTCAAGAACCAATTAGTCTGGCCTCCTATTAACCTACACTGATGGACTGGATCTTGCACAGAAGAGAAAACTCCTTACCCCATTAAATGTCCCGCGCTTTTTAGTCACTTAGATAATTTCTTCACTCAAAGCATGGAGGCTAAAATGCACAATTATGGAAAAACTTACCAGAAAGCAAAGCAGAGCAAATCCGCAGAATGGTGAAAAAGAAGAAAGGAAGAACCAACATAAGCAAACAAGGGACACAAACAAGAGATCACTTGTACTATTTTAGTAAAGAGAACAAGCAAGACAACAGACCAAACTTACTAGGTTGCCATGGATTTCTCTTGAAATGTTACAAAAGCCATTCCCAGCGGGTTATTATGAACAGCTTGTTCCTCTTTTGAATATTCCTCCTCAAGTTCATTTCTAACTTTGGTATAATAATCTACAGCATCTTCCTGTGGGGAAATTGATGACTGTTACATCCAAGTACAATGACCAGTACCTTCATTAACACACAGCTTACACAAACCATAGTTACCCTTCCTCATACCACTCCCATAGATTATAAATCATGTCACAAGGCAAAGACAAACAAACAGGAAGATTTTCTTATACTTCAGTTTGTGCACTAAGATTGCATTTTGAGAGTTTCAGAGAATTCTTCTTTCTCATGCAAGAAACATGAACATGACGGATGAGCTATGGGCAATGAATGAATAAAGAATTTTCTGAAGGTCAGTGAAACATGACACAAAAATTACTTTCTACTCTTCTAACAATCTACCTAGCCATAACTAAAAAGGAAAACAAACTCTTACCCTTTCACATCCTCTCATTTCACAGCAGCAGAATTGGCCACATGGCTTAGGGTTGATTTGGACCCTCTTGCCATACTTCTGATGCAGGTGTTCATAGTAAACCAAGCTTTTTTCTGCCTGTTTTCTGCACAGAAAAATACATCTATAACATTTTGCAAGAAAACAGTACCAACAACAAATTTAAAAAGACTATAATCCCTGAGAGAAAAAGTTATGCCAAAGACCGATAGCAAATTAATCAGTCACCAAAGGTATTTACAAGCACTTTATTTTAGTTACTTATATAAGTATAATTTATTTTCAAGTCTGTAATATCATTATACAGCCTACACTTGTAGTGAGGTTCCAGGAAAAAAACCAACCCATTGCTGTTCTTGAGAGCCCGGAAGATAACACTTGTCTCTCCTATGATCAGCACCTCCGGCCAAAGAAGCAGGGTTAACAGGGTTATTAATTCAGTAGTTCAGCTTTTCGCATTGCACAGCCTGACATTAAATAGCTAACTACATACATATATAAATAGATAATGAGTAAGTCAAAACTTAACTTAGGCAACACACAACATATCACACCTACAAGAGATGGTCTGAACCCCATGACCCCCTTTAAAACACAGCTGAATCTAACTGAAGTCCAGACCAGAACTTGAAGAGCAGAATTCATGTTTCATATGCACCAGGTTAGTACTGCTGGTACATATTGATTAAGGAATGGCAAAACATTAATAAAATTATGCTAAACTCATGCAGGTTAGGAAAAACAAGTACCTTTTTTTGAACAGGTTGATAATCTTGGCTACATCATAACACAGCTGGACCTCCAGCACAGTGCAAGTTGGGTAGGCATCCCTGAAGGAAGCAGCACATGAGAACAGTAAGAATATAAAGCACAATGAAGAAACTGTTTCAAAGAGCAGCACTGACATCTCATCATTCATTTAATTTCTGAATGAGCCATCAGAGAGTAGAGACTTCCACAGAGAGTTGTTGAATGTTACTTAACACGAGATGCACAGCTTTATTCCAAGTAAAAGTTGTGTGGGGGCGTGAATGGAAAGTGTGAATACACAGACACTTCCTTAAATTCTGATTTTAAGATCAGCTAACTAAGTTTATTGAAATGTAGTCTTTTCTCAATTCTGGGTAAGGAGTAAGATATGCTTTTAGAAGATGGATACTATAACAAGAATTTTAAACAGTGCAAAATTCAAAAAACTTATTTGCTTAGGCACATAAAACTACCAGGACAATTTTACATCTCCTGCGCCTAATAAAAGATGGAGAGATATTTTACAAGGGCATATAGTGATAGGACAAGAGGGAATTACTTCAAGCTGAAAACGAGTAGTTATAGATTAAATCTTGGGAGGAAATCCTTTATTGTGAGGGTGGTGAGGCACTGGCACAGGTTGCCCAGGAAAGCTGTGAATGCCCCATCCCTGGAAGAGTTCAAGGCCGGGTTGGATGGAGCTCTGAGCAACCTGGTTTAGTGGAAAGGAGTCCCTGCCCACGGCAAGGGGTTGGAACTGGATTACTTTTAAGGTCTCTCCCGACCCAAACCATTCTATGATCCTAATGTTATTACTCAAGAATGAAACTTACATGAAATGACTTTGTATTGCCTCCTCATTTGCATTTTTTGGAAGACCCGTTATGAACAACGTGCACTTAACCTGGGAGAGAAAATGCAAGTCACATTTTGATAAACCACATCAGAAAAGCAAAAACAAGAATATAAAGAATGCAGTGGTACAGCATAAATACCTGTGTGGTAGAGAGGGGAAAAGGTAGGAAATTTTGATTTTGGTGGGAACTCCATCTCTTTAAGACAGTAATCTTCTACATTGGTAATAGGTCACAGAAAAATTTCACAAATTCCTCCCCAACCCCCTTTTGTCCATCCATTTTCACAATTCACTCAGTAGAGCATTGCTTTCAGTCAATTCCTTCCCATTTATGTTCCATCATGCAGGAGGCACCTTAGCAATTTGTTTTAGCATTATCCACTGGCAAACATACTCCATGGGGTTTTTCACCCCAAACCAGACACTTACTATGTTTTCTTCTTTATATGTGACATACTTCATGTGATGTCTCATGAAGACAACAGTCAGAATCAGGTAAACAACAGCAAAAACTGTGTGCAGCCAAAGAAGATTATTGCTGTCAGACAAAATGTTAGCAGTATGAGAAACAGGAAGAACCGATTATCCAACTGATACAAGCAGCCTTCAAAATGCTAATCGGATCAGAACCTCTCACTAAACACAAAACAAGAAAAAAAAGGGTAGTTACTGGTAGTCAGTCACATGTATGCAGATGCCTTGTACAGCCAATAGGGTTATTATCTCATCATAAAATTCTACGGGTAATGGACCTACAAAGAAAACAGATGTTCTATGACAAGGACATATTGAGGCAGTGTTTGGCTTTCACTTTCTCATTCAGATGACCAATAGCATGCATGACACTATTTGCCAAAATGTTTGTTATTTACTGTGCTGAGTGCATAATTGAATTTTCCTTGAACACAATCCTTACTCAAATTGAACACAGGCTCATACAGGGAGTAAGTCTGCTTTTCTGATAGCTCCCTCTTCAGAGCTTACAGAAGTTCTATTCTGTGAACAGCTCTTCAGTTTTGTGAAGACCATTAATAATTGCAATTAAATACAGGAACCTATTTTACAGATTAAAAAAATCCATCCAAGCAAAAAAAATCCTCATTAGTTACTTGGTTTCATAACATGGTTAAACAAAACAAAAAATTCTATTTGACATAGTGTCATGGACGAAACTGGTTTGATCAAGTAATAAATCAGAAGACTTGTGCAGCTTTGTATTTCAAGTATTTTACAGACTGGTTTTAAAACATGTAGAAGTCATTTTAATTGTAATCTCAGATGAGAAAGATAGACACACACATAAATCTAATGTAGGGGAATTTAAAGTTACACATTTCAGTAAAGCTATCAGCTTTACTTTCCTTCTGAAGCATGGTTTCTCTTAATGAGGAAATTTCTGAAAATAATATCACTAGGTGTGCAGACATTTGCCAAGAGAAACATGGTGTAAGAAGTGTGAGCTGAGAGAGTAGCTCAGTCTCAAGATTTCTTATCAGCACTGTAAGTGCACAGCCTGAAGCAGAACATATCCCAGTCTCAGTCGATGCAGGGGGATTAAGTTATTCCAGCCGCATGAGCCATGCTGCAAGTAGCAATTCCTGTGTCTAGAGACCACAGCAGGAAATAGACCAACATAAAGGGACTCTGCAAGACTTACTTACCTAGTCTGTAAGTTTACTATAGTTGTTCTTCCAAAACTATAGGGATCTTTATCTAAGAAGAACACAAACAAGTAGGAAAATTAACTAGTGCAACACTCAGAAAATCTATCAGAAAGTCAGCTTTCATTCTATTTTAAAGATGTTGATGTATTTATTTTTAATTCTGAGCAAGTTCATGGACAAAAAGATGATAATCAATGCTGGTTTACTCTGTATTGTGTTTTAAAATTGGGAAAAAAAAAAAAAAAAAAAAGCCCTGGAATTATACCACATTCAAGTCACCAAGAAAAACAGTAGATTATTTTAGAAATCTGAACACTGTATCTCCCTTTCTCCCTCCAATCTCCCTTCATGTCCATTAACTACATTGTTTAGGGATTGAGCATATTTCCTTCACATATTTCTTTCATCTTAACTGATTTCTTATCTCAGGCTTTTAAGATGCATTGATTCAGTGTTGACAAAACTGTGCTAATAACATTGCCAAGGTCAAAAATGGGTTTACATTACATTATTTCTCTAACCGTCAAGTCTAGAGTATTTTAAAAGTATTTTTTTAAAATGATAATGCAAGTGAGGGAAAATTGAGTAAATGCTCACAAAGGGAAAAGTAGTTAAGTGTATCTAGAAAGCTAAGCAATCCTCTAGCCCAGACTGTTAAACCACATTGCAAGTTAAGTCAATACAACTGAAAGAACTGCAACTGTTCAAAGAACTCCCTACACAAATTTCACATCAGACTGAAGGGGTGTGTTGGGTTTGTGTGGCCAGGTTTTGGTAATGGGCGGGGCTACAGAGGTGAGTTTTGTAAGAAGCTGCCAGAAGCTTTCTCCGTATCCAACAAGCCAATTCCAGCTGGCTCGAGGATCACTGGCTCCCACTGCTGGCCAAGACAATTAGGAATGATAGTAACACCTCCATCATGAAGTATTTAAGAAGGAGAAAGAAGTCATCGTGCAGATCTAATTGCAGCCAGAGAAGAGCAGAGTGAGAACATAAGAGGAACAGGTCTGCAGACACCAAGGCCAGTGGAGAAGGAGGGGCAGGAAGTGCTTCAGGCACTGGAATTGAAGTTCCCCTGCAGCCTGTGGTGAAGGCCGCGGTGAAGCAGCTGTGCCTCTGCAGACCATGGAGGACCATGCGAATGCAGAGATCCACCTGCAGCCCCTGGAGGAGACCCATGCCAGAGCAGGGGGATGCCTGAGAGAAGACTGTGATCCTGTGGGAGGCTTGTGCTGGAGCAGGGTCCTAGCAGGGACCCACAGACCTGTGAAGAGAGGAGCCCATGCTTGAGAAGGTTTCCTGATAGGACTTGTGACCCTGTGAGGGACCCACGCTGTGCCCAAAGGACTGTACCCTGAAGGAGAGTGACCTAGGGTGCAGCAGTTTGTGAAGATGGCATCCAGCTAGGGTCAACCCACTACAGGGAGTTAAAAAAACCACCTTATAAAGTCCACCTAAATAAATAAAAAAATATCCTAAAAGACTTTACCATGATACAAAACCAAGAACTCTTCTCAGAATCCGAAACAAAATAAAGTCTTACCAAGAAGATCACCCGATAAGTTGACAGGCAGGATCACACACACGGACAAAATGCTGATAGCAATCAGCAAGCAGATGATGTGACGCTGGAAGGCAAGGTAATGGATGGCATCTTCACCACACCTCTCATGAATCTCATCATCACTGCATCAGAGACAGAAAAGCACATGGCCAATCTACTTAGTCTTCTTGGGAGTGGTTTATGAACATACATTAAATCCTCTCTCTACTCAGTGACACCCTCATCAATCCCTATTGGCTCTCAAAATGGCTCTGTTCTTTTACGAGTAAATTCAGGTTCCAAAAGTATATTTTTCTTGTGTAGGACCACCATAAAAAAATTAACACTAGGGAATTTAAGACTGAAACAAAATCTGAAAAGCAATTATGAATCCAAATTCTTTTGGACTAGAAGAGGACAAAGTCATTTGCTGTGACCTCCTGTTTTATGCCAGTCACAAGTCTATGTCTCCAAATATAAGATCACACAGTGACAGTATTAACTCATCTCCATAAAGGCTCCCCATGAGGAAAATTACAACAGTATCGCCTCACTCTTATAACACTCAGATAACAGGAGATATAATAGGCTTTGAAATGAACTCTCTCCATTGTCAGATTAGATCATCAAAAGAGGAGAACTTGGAAAAGGAAGGAACTGAACTAGCAAAAATGGAGAAAGCCAGGCTTAACACCTTTTCCTTTTATATTTCAATGTATCCAAGCTAGAAACTGATTTTTAAAAATCATGATCTACTAAGCCCCAAGAGACACAAAGAACACACATCACATGTCTAACATTCAGTTTCTGGGAAACACTGGGATGGCCTTTCCCTTGTTAGTCAACTCCAGCCCCAACTAAACCACCAGTTCTCCTCAGAAATCCTTGCCGGGAAATCCCACTGCCAGCCTGGGGCCCTACTGGCTTCAAACAGGGGAACACCCACAAGGTACTCTTTGAAGAGTAAAAGGCTAGAGTGTATTTATTAGCTCTGAATCCATATAAATGCCGTAGATTCACTTAGGTTCACACACTGTCCCAAGATTGGGAAGTCCCTTGGCTGCTAGCAGGACAATTGTATCCTGAAAAAGTATTCCCATAATTGTTTTCACTTTCTTTTTTCACCCAACGAGAGGCACGTGTATCAGTGGTTGTATTAAAATTGTATCTACTCTAAGGGGGAAAAAAAAACCCAAAATTTTTGAATGAAAGCCACCTATTCTAATTAAAAAACATAAAAGGAAACAACAGCTCACTATTTGTTTCATATACTTACTGCATCCGAAAAGCAGCTGTTATCCAAGAACAAAACCCCTATAAATAAAGAAAGAAGTTTTTAGGAACTAACATACAAAAAATAGAGTCTCTAATCCGTATAATTAAGAGAAGTTTCTCTTAGCTAAAAAGCTGGTAGTTTGTTGCTCTGAAATACAAGAGTCTAATGCAAGTTAATTGATTAAATGCTTGTGAGAAAGAGTATTGTGATTACATTAACAGAAAGGCTTCTTATATAGGTTTGCAAATCCTCCAATGAAACTGGACAACAGAGAGTACATCTCACTGACTGTCCCAGTACAGTTTAAAAAAAACTCAAAAAAGGCCTCTGTTGCGGAGCAGAAAGGCCTTGCAAACTGAAGGCCTTGTTGCCCTTGTAAAATCCTTGCTCACTTCTGCTACTTCGGCTAACCAGAGAGCATTCTGGGAATGACTCAGCTAAACTAGAGGTGAAAAACAAGTTCCATAACTGGAAAACAACTGTTAGAACCAATAAATGCTCA
Organism: Dasyornis broadbenti; assembly: GCA_013397935.1. NCBI lineage: Eukaryota > Metazoa > Chordata > Aves > Passeriformes > Dasyornithidae > Dasyornis > Dasyornis broadbenti. Next base: position 404,034 of record VZRN01002533.1, on the reverse strand, counting down.
CACTGTGGGGTTAGTGATTGGTTACACCTGATGCATGTTCCTATCGTGGTTTATGGTGGTTGGTTAAACACCTTTGTTGTGCCTCACAAATATGTAAACTCATAACAATGTAACAGTTTAAGAACCCTGGATTTTTACAATAAAATGTCTTCGCTTATCACCATCTTGTGAAGTCCGTGCCCTACAACCCCTGCTGGCCTCCTCTTTCAAGTGAATATTATATCCAACTAAATAGACATGTTTTCCAACAGCTAAAGTTGCTTTAGAGTTTTAAAAAGATGAAGTACACAAATAGCAGAGCAATCCTAATCAAACACTAGTATGTTTTTGATGCTCACAAAAATAATTAATTGCAAGGCTATATATTAAGTTGGTACATGTACAGAATGTTAAACATAGGATGCCACCACTGGACAACTCTTGCATGGTTCATTCTGAAGTTGCAACATGAAGCTGTAGAGATGTACCAATTCAAAGACTCCAGAAAGACCATGGAGGGAGCCAGTTAAAAGTCTGGCCAAAGTATTACCCTCCACTCTAAACCAAGTTGATTATTAAGTGTGCATAGCACTATTATTAGCCTCACACTTACATCCAGTCTTCTCAACACTGTGAGGAAAACAATGTACTATAAAGAGCAGCTAGACATTATTTGCAATGCGAACACAATGTAACTTTTTGAACAGTTGTCCAAGTACAAATTATTTACTAGTCTTTTTTCACTCTCCCCACTGCTTGAAACACTAACATATAGTCCCTCTCTAAATTAAAACAAACAACCAAACAACCTTAGAAACGGTGACACAAGCTACTGGTTTATGATAGGGCAATAGTTTGTCAGGAAACAGGTATTACGCGTAGTTCTATAAAAACACAGTAAACAACGCATTATTAATTTTTGTGTAGAGATGAACTTCCAGTTTAGTGAGTGGTTCATTGGGCTATATGGAATGGCAAATTACAGCAAATTCCATTAAATAGATTTCATTGAGAAGGTATTATGAAAACTGTAGAATGCTTACCTTATCATATTCAAGATCTTCAGGTACTGATGATGATGTTGACAGTCGGTTGTATCTTGATTCACTAAAATACATTAAATGATGCTTTTAAGTATCTTTAATAACACATGATGGAATTCTACAGAAATACAAATTATTTCAATTTTAATGATTCTGAAATAACTAAGGGAAGTAGCACAAACACACTTTTTCCATTTATGAAAGCTGTGGTTTTCACCTTGTAGCACATAGCTAATTATGGTAACTGATGTATGTCCCATATTGAAAGGAGAGGACACGTGAGCTCCCGACATGAGAGCACATAACTAAACTAGAAGGAAAATAACATTTTATTGGGATATTAAACCCATAGTGATGTAAGAGAATGCAACACAGGAGCCTAGCCAGGTTCAGATTTGCAAGTTGGCTTCCTGTTTGGATATTCCTCCTTACAAGATATCACTTCTGTGCCCTCCACCTTTCTGCCTTCATTGCACAGCCACTGCTCACAATTTCTCCTCACAATTAAATCCCTGCAAAACCACCTCCTCACACTAGCAGCCCTGTAGCAAGGCTAGAAACATTTAGAAACTCTGTAGCCCTCAAAAGTCGCAGAGAACCTATTTTCAGTCTGTTGCTAAAAAGAAATGTTGCAATGGGAATTACAGGACAAGGCATGTTAGAACGGAGATGGTCCTAGGTATGTCTGTAATTTTGACCAGCAGGCTCGGCTCAGTCCAGTAGGACAAAAGCACAGGCTCCTGGGTGTCTGACTGCTCCAGGGGCTATTGATCCCATGCCTCCACAGCCCAGTACCAGAGCACCTTCATGACTGCTGCTTGAGCCAGCTGGATTAAAGCCTTCTCAGTTACTGCCCATCTTACTTTACATCATCTACCTTTCCCCACTGTACATGGATTACACCTACAAACAGGGTTTGAGCTCTTTCCTGTTGCTCAGTTGTGAATTTACCACAACTTGATTACACCAGGAAGAAGCTCACTGTTAAAATTTCCCCACTTCACAGACAGCTTAGCTTTTAAGCATCCCAACACATCATCGTACAGGAATAAAAAAAAAAAAAGAAAAAGAAGAATCAAAAGCTCATTTTCAGTATTAATAGAAGTCAGTGAAGAATTTCAGAAATCTGCAATAGTATGTTTTTATTTTTGAGCCCCTGGGAAATTTTATGGCTCAGGTTGTGCAGGGAGCTCTGGGAATACACAGAGCTTGAGCCAAGATAAACAAAGTGGTTACTATCCCTCTGTACAGAAACACACTGCAAACATCAATGTGCAGCATGTCAGCAGACAAGCAGCCTATTTCCTTACCTTCACCTCCTTCACTCACAACTGTAGGATGAAATTCATGGCACTGGCAAACACATGACTTATGGCTGAAACCACGAACAGTAACTCCCTGAGGGGGATGTATTTCACACAAAGCAGTGTGAGGGCATTTTTGACAAACAACTGTGTGTGATTACAAACCTATCTAACTGATACAAACACACCTAAGGTAAGCCATATTTACTATACTTTCCTCCCCACTCCCCAAATGGTTTCAACAAATCTCTGATTGCATATCTTTTTTACCTTTCAACTTCTGACACCAGAGCAACGCGACCATAGTCCCAGAATCTCTTTCTTATAATGGAAAACAGTAATATTAAAATCTAGAAAATAAAAAGGAAGATATTAAAGTATTTATTTTTCCCATTTCATAATAATTATTCTTAGGTGTTTAAGAACTGACAAAAAATGCTGTCCTAGCTCCTAAAAAGATTATCATTTGCCAACCAGCTCAGCGGTGGCCACACTACAGACCAACCTGTCTGGGATCTAAGGACCAGGACAGCTGCCTTCCTGTTCTAATTTAAAAAGGAGAAGAATTGCATGCAAAACTACTTCTGAATTGCAAGTATATGAAGATTTGTGGCAGGAAAAGTAGCCAGTAGTACTTGAGAAAAAGTCAAAATTTTCATGCAGACACTTTTACTGTTATTCAGTACCTACTGACCAGAACTATGATGGGAGACTTGCAATTTTATTTGCTTTTCAAAAAGTGATGTAAACAGTCTGTAGGGGGCTTAACTATTTTTTTAAGTGTAAGAGTTATTTTTATCCTAAGTAATACATTATTATAACTCTCAAACCCCAGACACTTATATTTGATCTCTGCAATCTGTTTTTAATCTGGCCCCTGTATTTTCCCTTTTTGAAAGGGATTAGAGAAACAAGAAAAAAGCCCCATCACTGAGTATTTCATAGATTCATTTCTTTTTCTTTTTAAGAAACAAGTTGGTCTATAGAAAGCAATGAAGTAACAAGGCCTGTTTTCTATGCCTGTGTAGCATATGCCCTCACCTTCTGGTTCCTCCCACATCCCATACCTGTTTAACTGGAAATTGGTGTTAGTGATGTAACTTACTGGGATCAAATACTGACTGGCCAGCCAGGAAACACATCCAGATTATCTCTGTGTCAAGATTACACAGCTCATTTCCACATTTCACAATGAATATAATTTTCTTATGAGAGCCTTCCTCTCAACACAGAGGATTCATTTCGATTTTTCTCTTTCATCTGGTCATTGAACTTGATGCAAGCAGGAAAATTCTCTAGACTCCTTGACAACTTTGGTTGAAATTGGCTATAGTATTCTAGTTATTAGGTAGGAAGGCCAGATAAAAATGGGAAGACAATGAAATATATATACCTCACTTCCTTTGGAAACCAGCGTAGAAATAACAGATCAGAAATCCACCAACTGATAGTTAGTAAAGTGATATGCAGTAAACATGTCATGAAAATAGGAACATAGGTGTTGCTAAATAATTTTCAGTACTTGGTGCTTGAAGAAGAGCGGAGTCTTCTGCACTACATCCAACTCTCTACCTAACACTGTTTGCACGTGGAGTTCAACAGCAAGGAACTCAAAAGCAGACACTCATTTTCTTAAAACTGAACCACAGCTTTAAAAAAAAAAAAAAAAAATGTCCCTCTAAACACTTCCACTAAATCTTACTAAATGCTGTGCCATCAGTCCCACAGACTTGTAAATACTGTACATCCTCAGAAAATGGATTTATGGGAGCATACACCAAATCAACAGCAAAGAATGCCACTACAAAGCTTTTAGGAACATCCTCTACATTCCTACAAAACTACAAGCTCAGACCACATGTATTATAAGTTTCTTTACAGCAGATTTCCAGAACTCAGAAACTTTGTCATCCCTTTAGTTTTATTTTACTACCATAGACCCACTTCTCGGGCCAATTTGCAGGTCTGCAGCCCTGTTTCTGGTGGCTGAAGATCACCTAGACTAAGCTGACAGAAAAAACCACAGCTTTTAGTGCACTGTCAGATCTGTCCTGGCAGGACTGACTTGGTCAGTACATTATTTCATCTTCATCTAGAGCGTAAGGAAATTTAATTTTTAAAAACTTTGTTTTTCAAAAAGCAATACAATACAGAAAATTTGCCATTTCATTATCAAGTTAGCAACGGTGTCTTCTTCCTGAAAATGTACCCAGTACTTAAACTCAAATGTTCTTGCAATTAAGATAAAACATGAAAATTTGAGCTACAACCACAAAACTCACTGTGAATTCACACACAGCTCCTATGACACTGTACTCTGCCTACATCTACACATCCAGCATACACCAATACCATCATCCCATCTGTATGCAAACATTTATCAACACTTGAAAAGTGCTTTGATGTTCCCAGCATGGCCTCAACTAATTTCTTATTCTCAGAAGCAAATTCCAACCCAATAAATAAGAGAATTCTGAACAACCTAATTTTTGAGAAGGTCAGAAGTACTTTCAATACAAGAAATAGAAAACTGGGCTTACGAAAAAGAAGGTTACGTCAAGCAGCAGGACAGTTGGGATTCCCCCAAAAGTTACTCCTTGGAGCACTGTGCTGCCCTGGGCAGTGCTGTAGCAGTAAGTCTCATTTGTGTTGAAAGGTCCACTTCTGTTCCCAAAGAAGCCTAGACGAGAATCTCCAAAACCCAGAAAAAACAAAAGGTTCATTTTGTCTTTCCCTTTGAAAGAAAAAAAAAAAAAAAAAAAAAAGTGAAACAAACTTGTGAAAAGATTGGTTGTTATTTGTGAGATATACTAATATTACAAGTATAAAAAGTACAGGAACATCCAACCAGAAAACTACTTTGGAAAAGAAGGTGCCTGTGACAATATCCTCCCTTCACATGTGAAATATTTTGCAATAACTGGCAGGTTCAGCAACCAGCAGTGCCCAGACAAGAATTCCAGACATCTAAGGAACCACATCCTCTACAGACATCTGAAGATGACTGCAGAAAATCCTTCCCCAAAAAAACTTCCCTATCATTTAATCTATAACATCAAACTACGTATTCCACCCTGGACTGTGATTTTAGGAATCACACAGAGCATTAGATATTCCAACAATATCAGTATGAAGATTTTGTTCCTAGTTGATAAGCATGTGTGAATGCTTGTGAACTTTGTATTTAAATGTCAAAACCTTGAGATCATTAACAAATTCACCACTGTTTCCACAGAAAATAACTACTACACGAATATACATACTCCCTTCTGTTCTTGGAATACTGCGTGATTTTCCTTTTTCAAAATAATTCAGCTGAAAGGACAGCACAGTAATTACAGTATATTATAAACAAGAAAGAACAAAGACTATTTCTCAGAGAGCAGTCATCTACCTCATTTTAGTCAACTGACCTGATCAGATAATGTAGTAACATAAAAGAATGCACGAGATTTGGCTATTGATACAAAGTTCTTTTTATCAGTGCAGGCAATCGCTCATTTATCTTGGGGCTTTCCACTTCAAACATTTCTTTTCCTGGATATTATTAACTTGCTCATTCCCAAGTATTGCTTAGTGTAGAACACTCTTCTGACTGATAAATTCACAAAGAAACCATTCCCCGAAAAACAACCCTCAATCCTTCAAAAGCAAATATTGTAGGCCCTCATCACACAGGTCCAGGGACACTACTGGGATGTCGTGCCTCTGTGAGAGGAATGCACGTCTCTGACGACAGCACTATTCTGGATGCTGAAAATGTAACAGAACAAGAAAACGAATAACTACAACTTCTCCCTTTGAACAGCAGAGAAAAAGCATGGAGAATACTCCTCCCAAAACAGCATTTACTAAATGTCGGACAGTGTGACAAGGCAAGGAAGAATTTTTGTCTCAACTGACGTGTTTCATCACAGGAAAAAAAGAAGAAGAAGAAGAAGAAGAAACCCCCAACAACGCCCACAAAAGTTGTGCCGTGACTCTATCCTTGATGTCAAAGGGCTGAAATTTAGTGCTGACGGAAGAGAAAGTATTTCTGAAGAGCCTTCGGGAATCTTCAACACAAGCCTGCGTGCTAAAGTAACACACTGGAGCTTATCAGACACGGCTTCCAATTCTTGAAAACTGTTCTTTTTAAACAAGCCAGCTGCCAGGAAGATAAAGGGCACGGGAAGAGCTCCCACGGGTGGGGCTGCGCCGCAGGAGCCCAGCGAGAACCGGCACGGGCTCCAGAACCGGGAGCCGGCTCCCGTGTGGCGCTGGGAGTCCGGCAGGAACGTGGAGCCGCGGCGGGCGGGGCCGGCTTCCCCGGGAGCACATTGAAAAACGCCAGGCTCTCCTCTGGCGCAGGGAGCGGGTCCCTCCGCTCCACAGCAGGGTGGGCAGGCTCAGCCCCCGCGGGGAGGGGTCTCTGCTCCCGGCGCTGCCGGCCCCGATCCCGCGGCGGGAGTCCCGCTGCGGGGGGCCGCGCTCATCTCGCCCGATCCCCTCCCCGCGGCCGCGCACAGCGCTGCTCCCGTCCTCCCTTACCTTCGCCGGGGCGGCCTCTCCTATCCCCTCCCTTCCCCAACTTTCCCTTCCCTGCCCTCCCGCCCCGTCACCTTACGGGCGATCCCGACCCCGGAGTTACGAGCGCCGGCAACAAGTGCTGGGTCTGCGCATGCGCGCCCGGCCTGCGGTCAGCGCTCTGCTTTCGCCGGAGCTCTTCCTGCCGTCAGCGGCAGCGCAGCACCGCGCCACAGGCCGCTCCCGCCGGGACACTGCCGGCTCTGCGCTTCCATCAGGGAACGGACCTCAAATAACCGAGACAAAGCAGCTGCTGCTGCTGGTGTTGCTATTGCTGGTGTTGCTATTGCTGGTGTTCAGCCTGGAAAAGAGAAGGCTCCGGAGAGACTTTATAGCGCCTACCGCTGCCTAAAACCAGAACGAAACAGAGCATTTTATAGCACCAAAAACAAAAACAAACAAACAAAAAAACCCCCACAAACCAACAAAAAACACCCAAACAGAAAGGTGAGATGTGATTTCCAGAGAGATTTCATAATTCCGGATCTGGTAAAGTGGGCAAGTACACAGGTGTAAGTGGAGCAGGCTATATGCTAAGATCATGGAATCATGGAATAGGTTGGTTTGGAAGGGAAATTAAATACCATCAATTTCCAACCCCCCTGCCACAGGCAGGGACACCCTCCACCAGGCCAGGTTGCTCAGAACTCCATCCAACCTGGTCTTGGACACTTCCAGAGATGGGGCATCCACAGCTGCCCTGGGCAACCTGTGCTACTGCCTCACCACCCTCACAGTGAAGAATTTTGTCCTATCACCTGATCTAAACCTACCCTCTTTCAGTTTGAACCTATTCCCCTTTGTCCTATCACTATATGCCCTTGTAAATGTCCTTCTAGGGCTGTGTGAAAAATTCCTCTCTAGATCTCCTGTAGCACGCTTCAGGTACTGAAAGGTATTCTGAGTTCTCCTTGGAGCTTTTCTCTTCTCTGCCTGAATAACCCCAGCTCTCTCAGCCTCTCTGTTTAGAAGAGGTGCTCCAGCCCTTTGAGCTCTTTGTGGTCTTCTCTGGACTTACTCCAGCAGGTCCACATCTTTCTTGTGCTAGGGGCCCCAAAGCCAGACTCAGCACTTCAAGTGGAGTCTCATGAGGGCAGAGTAGAGGGGAAGAATCACCTTCATTGACCAGCTGGCCACACCTCTTTTGACAGGTAACTCTGAAAATAATTAATTAATTAATGGTAGTAGCGTGAATGTTCCATTAAATATGCATAGCCTGTTGTCTCCACACACCTCTTCATGTGTTGCAAATTGGAAAAAACCCAAGACCTGGGAAGTTTAAGTTAATGAGTCTACAACAGTGCTGGGATGAGACCAGTTCCCAGGTATCCATAAGGACATCCTATCATTAAGGGGTTAATTGCTTCCAAATAACAAGCCAGAAACACTGTACAGTAGGTTCCTCCTGTCCACCTCTTCTCTGCTCTTTATTTCAGGGTTCTCTCAAGAGCCATTTGATACCCAGCATTGCCAACCATCCTCATCCTCCTGTGTCTTCATCTTTTGCCCCTGACTGGCATGATTGACCTCAATGAGCAGCAGGCATAAGAGGAGGAATGGTAATGATGAGAGTGTAACTGTTTAGAGGAAACCAGGGATCACTTGTCTTCAAAGGTTTGTACCCTACCTGCAGTCTCATGCATGAAGCAGCAGTGATGTCTTAGAACAGCAACCCACTCTAAAACCAATCAAAAATAATTAGGGCATTGTAAGGTTCAGTCTGATGTTACATTGATCAAAATCTCAATTATCTGTTGACTTTTATGTTTAAAAGGAATTAATGTCCCAGCTGCCAAGAAGCCACTATGGGCTCCATTTGACAGTCCTGATCCTGCCTCTCCATCTTTAACTCCTTGTATTCCCATGCATTCAGGCTCCCTGGATTACTTAGGGCCTGCATGCATGACTGCTGTCCTGCTCCCTGCCATTTTATTAATCCGTAATTGTTTTGCTCTGGCAAATCCTTATTTCACTTTTCAGGAGTGCCCTCTCAGTGGAGAGCAGCATTTGCCTGTATGTGTCCCATGAGCCTTCTCCCACTTCATCGCACAAAAAGAGAAAAGTCCTGGTTATCTATAGTCACTGAGAGACATTTCAAGACAGAATTTCATTATTTACCTAGGAGATGCATTGTAGATATTCTGTGGTTTTAATTGGCTGTAACAATTATGCTAGTTAGAAAATTACGTAAAAGTTCTCAGCTCAAAGCAGAATGGTTCAGATTCACTGCTGGAATAAAGAAATCCCACTGGGTTGTTGAAGGATGTTTTTTGTTTTGCCTTTAAACACACTCTGTCCACTTTAGGGCCATGTTGGTGGGAAAGTTGTTTGGCACGAGTGTAGTAGAGTTATTGTTCCATCCTGCCTTTTCTGGAGCAACTCTTCCTGTGGACATCTTATTTCAAAACAGGATTTCAAAGTGGAAGAATTATAATCACTTTCTTTTAAATTAAATTTTACTGATGTAGCTGCAGCAGAGTAGATCTACCCTGTAGATGAAGCCTCAGTGAATGCTTGCAGCTCTTGCACTTCTAGGACCAAAATCTGTTTGGTTGGTTTTCTCGCTGATTTCCTGAGCTGTTTGTACTCTTGATTCTTGACAGGTTTTTCAAAATTCAGAAGACTTTTTCCTGGCTAGATTATCTGACTCCATAGTGTAAAATAGGTGATATTCAGTGATCTCAACATTGCCGTCTTGACATTCTTCGTTGTGATGCCTTTTGCCTAGCTACAAAATAATTTTTCCCTCTCTTTCTCATAAAAATAACATCAAGCTTTTGTCATTTGTTTTTGTTCTTCCTCTGTCTAGACAGGCTCTTTAGCTAAGTGGTGTGATTTTGTTTATCTCTAATTTCAACAGCAGAGTTACATTTCCCTCCTCCCTTCCCCTTGTAAATAGGGTTTTGTTTACCACTGTCTGTTCTTTTGGTGACAAAAGCCACATACTGTCATTAGCTCACAAACGTTTAATTATGTTGCTTGAGCAGATGGAAAACCACCCTCAGGACCTAGGTAGCAGGTCAATAGAATCTGAAATCCTTCCATCTTTCTTTTATTTAACGTCCTCCATATCCACTTCAACAGCTCTTTAGCACTGAGTTGAACAAGTGTGTGGGATATTTGCACTTCCATGTGTGACTCTTCCCTTATTTTATTAAATGACCTTATGGCTGAAAAACTCCCTTGTCACTTTAGTTTGATTTATCACAGCAGGACACCCCTTGATGGGTGAACTCCCAACAGGACTTCAATAGTCTCTGGAGGTGAGTAGCAGGTGGCCTGATGCTTTGCCATGCGTGGCAACTCTCGCCATGGTTTCTTCTCTCTGAAGAAACTCATCAGCCCAGCTTGCTGTTCCTTACTTAATCTGCCTATTCAAATATAACTTAATGGATTTAATTCAGGCTTCCAGCCTGGCAGCCCTTTGCTATCTTTTAATCTTTGCCTTCATCTGGCATCTACAAGCCTCAATACACCACAGGATGCAGTGTGGGCATTACGAAGTTTTCCTTTCAAAGGTCTGAGCATTAATATCTTTATAAGATAAACAAACAAATAGAAAAATCTAAACAGATAGATTTAAATGTCTTAAATCAGCAAGCAGCAAGTATTGATTTAAATTGACAATTTACACTTCCTTTCTCTCTATCCTTTTTAATTGTTTTTGTCATGCTGCTTTTCATTTATAGGTAATATGATGATTTTCAAGGTGGAAATAGCCTTGCATTACAGTTGGAATGTATTTTTATTAATCAATAGAACTGACTATTATATAAAGTATTTAACCAAATATATCTAGCCATAGATTATAGAAATTTGCTTTTCTTTTACATTTTGTGTCAGATAGGAAATGGTGAATGGAGCATTGGTATTGATGCTTGAGCATGATTCATTTTTCTTGTCATCTTCATCAAGTTATACTTGGATGAAAACTGGAATTTTATTAAAATACACAGGAAACTGCAATCTAAAATAACAATGATGAACAGTACAGGAGGAAAAAGTAGGCTTATTGTGACATATTTTACATAAACTTGATTTATGAAATGTTAAATCCATGAGCTTCCTCATCACTCCCCGCTGGATAGGGCAAGGTTTTAAACTTTGGTTTTTTTGGGATAGTTACAGGTGTGGAGAATCCCTTGCTGATATATAGGATTGTTAGGTTTATTGCTAACTTGTCACAATGCAACTGCTGTTGGTGTGACACACTTTGGTACAAAACTAGGGCAAGGTGACCTGCAATGTGTATGACTTCATTGTTTCCTGAATGTACACATTATCTTAATTCTTAACCATGCACTAACCCCATGTGTGTAGAAGCTGAAGGGACTTAATGCATAGGTGGCACAGCACTAACTATAATTAAGGCAGCTCCCCAAGAGAGAGAGGAAGATGGAGAAACCATCTGTAACAGTCTGGTTTGTCCCACTGAAGAGGAGAGCACCTGGCCACATGACCCACCGGATTTATCAGGGTCCAGGTATACTTGTTACCAGAATGAAATATCAAACCACTCAGAGCTTGTGAAGTTTTCCCATTCCCACGTACAACATATATTAGTTTTAGGGAAGAACTCCAGTGTCTTCAAGAGCCTCTGCACTCCATAGGTGTCCTGCCTATATACAGTGGCTCCTGTTGCAACAGTACTGAGGTGAGCCCTGAACAGACATTAGCATCCTTGCCTTAAGTTCTGCTTTCCCTGGAGCACAAAGATGAGTGGTTGTTTGTGCAGGAACCACAAAACACTCCAGGAGATCTTGCAGTTCAAACCATTGGTGGGTCAATTCATCTGGGTTTGCTGGAGCCTTGGATTTAGGGTAAATTTTTGTGAACCAAGCTCTGAAATCCTGCTTATGATCCAAATAGTTCAGAAGGGGAACACTAGGTTTTCCCTTTTTATTTTTTCTTTCTTAATACTACTCAGTTTGACAGCTTTGAAGAAACTACTCATTAAACTGGTTGGTGTGCTGTATCCATTTTCTATCTGCAGAGAGTCCAGTGAGATTCCCAGCTTTTAGACATAAGAACTCTGTTCCAAGGCCTTGGTGACAACCTTTCCTCATTCACTGGCTTGATTTCCCTTAAAATGTCAGCATCAAACACACTGCTTGATCATTTATAAATGTAGTTTACAGTATTTTTAAGTGTCAAAAGGTTAACCTTTGTAGGTGGTTTTACTTTCAATAAGTATATTTAAAAAAAAAATAAAATAATAAGTTTGAATAGAAACCTAGATGGAATAGTTTTTAAAGGACTTTTAAAATGAGTAGTCAGTTTTTTGTGTTGGGCAAGAATTCCCCCTTCCCACTTCTGGATTTAGAAATGAAAAAATTTCAGTGTCCAAACTGTGAGGGTTTCAAAGAGCTGGAAAGGTCTGTGTTACAATTGCCACTGCAGCAGTAACTTGACTCCTTTGCAGGCAGAGTAGGTGAGCACGGGGGGCCACTAATGACAGCAGGATGATCCTGGTGAGCCCAAGCAGGGGGTCAGGTGCCAGGGATGCAAGGGGCAAGTGGCCAGGGTGACTTGGTGTCAGGATGTAAAATGGCTTAAGCAGGAAGCTGTGAAGAGCTCTGGCAATGGCAAACAGCCATGACCAAGGGCAGCAAGGCCTTTTCCAGCCACGACTGAGGGCAGTGAGGCCTTTTCCAGCAAGGAAACTCCTGAACCCAGGGGTCTGGCTTTAACACAGCATGACTGGAAACGATGTGGAGCAGCAGCATCCAACCACTTCCAAGTGCATGACTGCTGCTTGGGGCATCCCACAGCCACGTGGATCCTCTCTGTGTGCTTTCTGGCACCTCCACTTCAAGGAAGCAGAGTGCCTAAATCTGTCCATTCTTTAGTGTGTGGTTACCTGTTGGACATGCTATCACCATATTTTGTGATTTGCCTCTCCCTGTCTACTCTTTCTTTCCTCTTTCTATAGTAGTTTATTTCCTCCCCCCTTCATCCTTTCTCATATTTCCTTTTCTATTATTATTTTACTTTCTCTGAATCACTTTCTTTCTGCTTCATCTTTCTCCTTTCAAATGTATACAAAGGATATGAGTATTTCCTCACATCTCCTCCAGCTGGACTTGGCATGTTTGACATTGCCTCAGGAGTGGGAGTGTGGCCTTACCTGTGTAAAAAGGGAAAGTAATATAGTCACTGCAAGCTGAGCTTAAACACACAGGTTATCTATGGATCAATGGAGAATTTTCTTCCCTGTAAGTAAGTGGTAACAGATGGCAAGAGGGACATGGTTTATTTAACTAAGATACTTTAGGTACAGTAATTGTTAGAGTCTCTTGGTGATTAGAGTTTTGTTGGTAGAAGCTGTGGTTGCCTGATGCCTTTGAAAATCGGCTTATGCATTTTGCTGTCTAAATACAGACTTGAAAATTTTGGCCAAGGCAATTTGCTCAAGGTCATAATCCTGACTCAGGGACAGAACTGGGAAGACAGACCAGATGTTTTCAGCTCTCCTTTCTTACTGATATCATGAACAGTTCCAGTAAAGTAGATGTTTATATATTTAGATTCACTAAAGCAGATGTTTATATATTCAGATTAAATACCAGATTATAATGAATGGAGTTGCCAGAATAAGTCTGGGAGGAGTTAAAAGCAGGTCCTATAAAGTGGCACAGCCATTTTGTGGAAGTTTCTGGAATGAGATGGAAGAAAGGGTCACTGTTACATGGGAACACACAGGTGAACTATTTCTGCCTTCACAACACAGTGCACCTTTCCTTTTACACCCTGTCTGGGTCAGTGCCTGGACTGTACAGGCACAGTTAAGAGAGCAGGTGTTGCATGCACAGCCCTGGGATGAGCAGACCGAAGTTTAAGGTCCAAAATTGCCAAGTGTTCTGAGGAACAGCAGCCAGGTTTATCGTAATTTCTTTGCACCATAGTTCCTGTGCAGATTAGAACAGTTTCATACATCAATGTAAGACCTTTAACTTATTATTCAAATTACCATAGTGAGAGCATTTCTCAGAGGACATGAAATTGTGTTAAGGAACCAGTTCCTATCCACTTAGGAAACAAGACAATTGTGTTCAATTATTGCTGTGGTTTCTAGATCAGTTTCAACGCAAGACCAAGCAATAATATATTTTCATGTCCTATTATGAGTCACAGCATTTTCTCATTTAAGACAGCAAATGTTCAACAGTTTACCAGCCTGGGAACACGGTGAAGGCCAGAGGTAAGCTTTCCTACCACAAGGAACTGAAAACAAATCAAACAGTGTAGCCTTCAAAGAGTTTTAAGAGACAATTTTCTGAGTCTGCTTCACATAATGATTTTCAGATTCCTTCAACTGGATTTACGAAATCTGAACTTTACTGAGAATATTGTTTTCCTGTAGTCTGCCTTTGAGGTATTCCAACAGATCTGGTCAAAATGATCAGATATTTCAAATTATTTCTCAGGTCATCTATGTCTCTGCTCAAATTGTAGTAATTATTTCTAGTTTTGCTGTCACAGAGGTAAAATATTCCTTGCTCTCTTTTAGAGTCAAAGTAGAGAAAATGGACTAAGCACCCAAGTTTTGCTCAAAGAAAAATGGAGTCTGAATTCCTTCTTGTACCTTTGAAAAATCTTCTCCATATGTATGATTTGTCAAAAGACCCTCAATTCTGCACTGGCAACTGCTGAAGCTAAAAGCCATGCTGCATAGATAAAATAAATTTTAGTCACCATGTCTTTAGTTATTCAGCCTGGAAAGCTGACAGATACCAGCTTCAAATGCATGGCATTTCCTGCAGAATCACAGGTCAAAGCAAAAATTAAGGTTCAGAAATGCATTTGGTTGCTACGTGGAAATGTTGGCTATTCCTGGACTAATGCTTTTAAAGAAGCAAATGGTAAGGTAAGAAAATAAAAAAAAAACAAACCCCAAACATCTGAAGTTTGTGTTTCATGCTTCAAGTGACCTGGCCAAGTGTGGTTAAATTCCCTTTTAAAATCAAATGACCATGATGCATCTCCCAGGGTGCTACAGTATGAACGCTAAAAGGATTAAAACTAGTCAGGTCACAGAGCTTTATTTTTTTCTCTTTTAAGGGCCGTGTTATATCCAAGACCTTATACTCCCTTTTTACATAGATATGAGTGCATGGCAGGAAATTACATAATTTAACCTGTGGCATGAAGTAAGGTACCCTTTTCTGTTCTGTTTTGGAGTCAAATACACAAAACCCAGTGTTTTCTTCAGCTGTTTTCTGCTGAACTCTTTTAAAATAAAGAGTAATAACATTTAAAAATGTTGCAAAAGCAATACCATAATAATATAAATATTTAAGTGGAAACAGCTTTGTAGTAGCTGCTTCAGTAGGAGCAGTCTATCCACACCCCCCCCCTTTCTGAAGATTGCAGCATTATTTGAAAACAAAAGAAAATTAGGGGAGTATTTTGATATTTGTTGTTGTGCAATTCTCAAAGGTGTAACAAAGTACCCAGTCTAGACAGAAGGGAATAGAATGGAATGGACAGGGTAAATAATAAATCACCACAAATAGTAAACAGCTCACTAAATTTTTTTAAATTAGTTAATTTTAATGATTTGCAATTTTATTAACAGATGTAAAATATTTAAAAATGCATTTCAAATTATCTATAGCCCTTTAAGACCATTCATCGAAGAGAAGTCAGCACTCTGAAGACAAAGAAAAGCTTCCTGCAAAAGTTCAGTGTAGTGGACCAGATGTACCAGATGAGAGAAATCTAAAGTATTTACCAATTTTGTCTTGTCATCTCTGTGTGTGTTACGACTTAATTTTGCCTTCCACAATCTTGCACTGGGTTTTGTAATTTTCTGTGCAAGTAACAGCCCTTTTTAGTGTTTTTTTGCACTCCACTAACAAATTACTGTTTTACACAATGGCTCATCATTTTTAGCAGGAAAGGTTGCTTTTAGGTCTCACTCATCTTGGCCTTTCACCTTTATTTTTGGCCTGTAGAAATAAAATATCTTCCAGCAAAGTTAGTAATGCAAATTATTCAAATTGTTTTAACATATACTTCATAATCTTTCTGCCTTTACAGCTTCTCCTGGTAATAGAAATAAATTACAGCTGCTAGAATATAGTGTTGTTCTTTCTCTATCTATCTGAGTTGTGGAAAAGTGATTCATTTTCTCTCTTTCTTAGCAAAAGAGGACAGTCTGTTCAGTGAAGTGAAAGTTATTAGAGCTAAAATTAACTGGAGGAAATACAGTCCATAATTAAGCCAGGTTACTTGCTGCCATAAATGCAACATGAATAGTATTCCAACTGTATTAGCATGACAGGAAAATGGGGACATCACTCAGTTTTTGGAATGCCAATTGTTACACAAACAGAATCAGTAAGGGCTATGGGCCATTGAATTTTTTAGGTGAGAAAACACCTCTAAGATAATCAAGTCCAACCATTAACCCAGCACTGCCAAGTCCACCGCCAAACCATATCCCTGAGTGCCACATCTTGGTCACACACTGAGCCCTCACAGTGACATTCGCTGGAGCATGTTGTTTAAAGCCCAACTTGGCAGCAGGGCAGGTCCCTCCTTGCCAAGGGCAGGGACAGCCTGGACAGTCTCTCCAAGCGTTGACAGCTGCCCCTAGCCCAGAGGCAGGGAATCACTTGCATCATTAAGGCAGAAGAAACATGATGATAAACTTCTACAGTTTAAACACACAGCTGCAAAGACAAATAAGCATTTTTAACCAGGAAGATAAATGGGCTCTTACTAGAAATTAAGTGATGCTCCTACAAAATATAGCTATTTCTCAGTAGTAGGGGCATTCCTTAATGATGTGGACTATGGTATAAAGCAAGCGATTTAGGCCTGTATGCTTATTTATCTGATTCAACTGCATTAGCTAAATGTCAGTGGTTTTGCCAGCAGCCCATGCTGCAGCCATAAGAGCGGTGACAAGTCCTGCTTCCCCAGCTACAAACAAGGCACAGACTGGGGCAGTGGGGAGGAGACTGCTGAAGGGACAGAAAATGCTGTATTTAAACATCTGTGTTTGCTTTTCTGTAAAAAAAATATATCTTGAAGATCTCCTTTCTGCCAGAACACTGGCACTTTGCAAATGCTGCCAACACAAACCCTGTGACAGAGCCAGCTGACATCATCTGACCAAGGACATGGGGGTACTTTGGACATTTTATCCATTCCTTCTCAGACAGACGGTCTTTTGTCCTGGCCATCTGAGCAAAACAAGCCCATGAGTAAAAGCAGAAGCTGCCTATGGAATATGTGCTAATGTCAGTGCAATCTGAGATACACAGCATCAGAGGTTACACGAACTCAGCTCAAGATCAAACCCAGTTTGCAATATCTCTCTCAAGTAAAATGGGGAGTTTAGTATACTGGATACATGGTGGGATAAATGCATAAGAGAACATTATTCCCACTGCTGCCTGAGGCTTCACCACCAACATTTGTGAGAAGAACTCAATAGGATGTGATCTTTAATAAATTTCCATTGGAGATGGCCAGTTTAATCTAGCATATACTGGTGATGAGGAAAAACAGTCTCATGTCCTTGCCTAGATAAAATGAACAGGACAATTCCTGTGTAACTCAAGCAGGTGATTATTTGGACTACAAAACCTGCTACTGAAACAGGCTCCTTAGTTAGCAGGCAGAGCAAATGCTAAGGACTGAGGCTGATTGCGGTATTTGGTATGAGATCTATGCACTCAGGTCAGAGCAACCACGATTCATCTCAGACACGGGACATGAAGTTTGATTTCCCAGAGTTGTGTTAGCCAGAGATCACAACACAGATCTATAGTCCCTTTTATGACTTTATGCCTACTGGAATGGGGTAGGAAATGCATGGGAGCCAGGTAAGTCAAGTGATACCTGATGGAGAACAAAGCCTTTTGGCACAAAAATTAACAAGGCCAAATTTTTGCAACAAATCACAACCAGCAGAAAGGTGAACACACTGCATTGAGTCGCTCTGCTGTTTTCAGTCTAGCCCTGGGAGACACCCAGCTGTTTTGTGTTATCAGGCCTTATTTTCTGGAAACTTTTCAATACCAGGTACTTCCAGAGCAATCTGAGGCCAGAAGGAGCAAACTCCACTGAGCTGGACTGGCCCCACAGAAGACCTGGGTGCTTCTATTCTGTCTTTGTACAGTGAGCAATCTATTCATGCTCTCCTACAAAGGCTGAGTGAGATGGGGCAGTTCAGCCTGTAGATGGGAAAGGCTCTCAGGACACTTTAGAGCACATTCTAGTACCTAAAGAGGGCTTACAAGAGAGCTGGAGAGGGACTTTTTACAAGGGCATATAGTGATAGGTCTGGGAGGAATGAGTGGCTTCAAAGTGACAGAAGGGAGGTTTAGTTTAGATATTAAGAGGAAATCCTTTTCTGTGAGAATGGTGAGGTGCTGGAACAGGTTGTCCAGAGAAGTGGATGCCCCATCCCTGGAAGTGTTCAAGACCAGGTTGGACAGGGCTTTGAGCAGGGTTTGGTGAGTTCCATGCTTACTGTCTAGACCTGGTTGACACAGGGCCAGTCTTTGCTGAAAAACAGGGGTTCTACCACAAGCACAGACCACGACAGAAGCTAAAGATTCCTATGAAATCCACACACCTTTCAGTTATATGAGATTTAGAGGTGCGTGGCCTGAGTTTGCTGGTGAGAATATTCAGTTTGAAGCACTGTTGAGTGGCTGGTGGATACATGGGTGAGGCAGTGTGAGAGGGGCATGTCTTCATGCATAGCCTGCAGTTTACTTCTGATTTTGAAGCCTCTAACCCAGCTCTACACATTACCAGCCTCTTCTGAAGTGTTTTGTTAGCTATGTATAACTTGGTGTGCTTGAGGCTGAAAAAGACTATGAAACAGAACTTGTACTTGAATTCTTTTTCAACTTGGCACGTTTATAGCTGCATCTTAGCCACTACTATTTTTACTTCTACACTTCTGGATTCAGAAGGCCCTGACTCTGGGGAAAAACAGATCAAAATCTACATAGAGTTGTGCTCCCACCTCCATATGGCAAAGGTGTTGCACAAATGTGGGCACTTCTTGAAGCACACAGAAATTGTTGTCTTTCACATCACTCAAGAAAGGGCTGTTTTAATATGGGCCCAGCTGTAATACAAAAGGGTTATGTCCATGGCAATTCAAATCTTGAAAAGTTAAATATTCAGACCGTCAACACTGTAAATACATTTCAAAAGTTCTTGCTTCCCAGGATAATAGCTACATGATTAAGGTAAGTCTTTCACACTTTCTCTTTTATCCCACTGGATTTATTTACCAAAAATCATTGCATGGATGTGCCCAGCAAATGTCTTACAGAGCTGCTTGTAACAAAATTAAAAGCTTAAATATAGAGATTCTCTCTCCACTAAGTACTGGCTATTATTAAAACTGAGAGTTGCTCATACTTGATCCCTTGCAGCCTCTTTGAATCCTCTGTTTGACGTTTCAAATGTGCTGTGGAGGTTCTAATACACGTTACACAAAAAGAGCCATTATAAAATTCCTGACTTTTTCTTGTTTGCATGACAAAGGGGGAATGGCAAATCCTCCAATTGGACCAGATAATCACTCTCCTGTGAAAAGCCTGCAATACACATCCTCTGTTTTCTTCTTAGCTGAACTTCAACTGTGTTTGGGCAATAATTTTATTTTAGGTGTGAAGCTTATAAATCACCTTCCAATACACACTAGACAGTGAGAGTCCTGGTGGATTTGGCATCAGCCACAGGAGAAATCACATCTGGAAAGTCGCATGCTGCTGGAGTAATCAGACATCTTCATTTCATGTTGTCATCATGGTCTTTTGAAGAACACTCACTGCAGAGTAGGACCGCTCTCTGGAACAAAGACTAATTAGATGGATAAATAATTATGGGATCATGTCTTCTGATGTAAGAGAGACACCATTACAAATCCATGGACTCCAGTTTTATCCAGGTGACCATATAAACATAATAAATTCCCTGCTGGAACTGAGCTGGCCAACACTTAGAGAGCCCATCTGCAGAAAACTTTGTCAGCCACCTGAACATTGCTCGGGTGCAGTTTCCAAGCCTGTGACACAGCTCATTGTGTGACCAGTTCATTTGCCTCAGGCCCTGGGAACCAGTAATGTGGTATTTGGCTGCGTAGACAGTCCTGAGGGAACAGTCAGGTGTATGGAGCCTTCCTAAAGGGCTGAGGGGTCACAGAGATTTCAGCAAAAACATTCCTTCCTCTTACTCACAAAAGCAGGAGTATTTGGCATAAGCTGAGGTTGAAGCAGTCAAGTCAATTGCTATTTGTGTCTTGGGAATGGATGCATTTTGAATCAATGTACAAATGCATGTCTAAAATTCATCTTCGGAGAAAATTGCTACACAAAGAGCAGGATTAAAGAATGTACTGCCTTGGGCCATGCACAAGCTGTTACTTTGTAGTCTGTTCCATTTTCTTCTTAAAAGTCAATTTAGCTAAATAAGGTGCCCTTTTAACATCTATCAGCAGCTTTATCATGTTTAAGCAGACAAGTTTCTTAAAAGGTTGTAAAGACTAAGTAAGCAGTAACAGAAGTGTTGAGTGGGGCTCTTCTAGACAACTTTATTGCCTTCCCCTGAGTACAAAACAGGCTGCCTCGGCTGACACTTGTTTTAATGAGGGATGAGCCACAACAGGCTGATTTTGTACAAGTTCATTACATTGCATCCTCCAGCCAGACTGTCCTCAAGATGCACCATAAAGCCTGGACATTGGATGAAATTGGACCAATTTTAAATCATTTACAGAGACATAAAAAATCCAAAGGGCCTTTGATGCTGAAGACATTTGTGTGTACGTTCAGGTATGTGGCTGCTGGAGAGGATGAGAATCTGCCCCAAGTGCCAAGCTCCTGCATGCTTTTATCAGTCACATTTTATTTCTTCAATTCAATTCTCCTGGGATTGGTGACAAAAACAGATTTCCACATCTTATGGCAGCAAAGGCCAGGGAAGAAAAGGCTGTAAGTTTCAAGTTTAAATGTTGATTACAAGGTAAACATCCAGCCTCCCGACCCCAGTCTTCAGGTCAGCTTCACTCTCCAGAGCCAGTGTTCTGCTGTGGCTATTAACAGCTTTCAAACTACTGATATTCTTCATCCATGTTGTGGAATAGTGCAGCGGTTTCTCACGTTCACAGAAAAGTGGTCTGCCTTTACATAAAGCCTTCTTCTCTTAAGCATGAGTATTATGAAACCTACAGGAATCCATAAAGAGTGATGGGACATTTTTCTAAAATGTCATGCCTGTACATCTTCCACCTTCTGTGTTTCAGAAGCAGCATAAAAGGCCATAAATCCTTCAACTGCTGTGATTCAGTGCCCTGATTCATACACTTGATACAAATATTCAGAGATCAAACTGGAACCTAGCCACCGCCCCCAAGATTTAAATGATTTTTCAATACTTGCCATAAAGATGGACTTCAGCTAAAGCTAAAGCTTCTCCTGATTGATATTGGCTATTTTAGGTAGCAAGTCATCTGCAGTAAAGATTGATGCTGGCTTTAAGAATCATATAGTGTAGTATATAAAGCAGTGTATTTTGCAGATGTGTTTCCTTCCTGGCAGAGAATGAGCAGGGGACACTCATTGCTCAGGAGGCTTCTGGGCAAATATTTACAGGGAATAATGGAAACGTCTTCCCCCTGAAGGAATCTGGGACCACCCTCCCCAAACCTTGTATTAACTTTGCAGTGGAGGAAGGTGTTAAACTGGCATGTGTCTACCAACAGGGAAGTGATCCTTTTAAGTCCTTTGCTTCGTCCTCACTTGTGAAATTTCTTGTGCCAGTGGGACAAGGCTGGCTATAAAACCCCTGCATGGGGGACGTCCATCCAGCTTAGGCAGCCTGCCAGCACCTTTCTGCTGAGAGCAGCCCCGGGGAGATCCCCCCCTCATCTCTGCTAGGCAGGGAACTGCTTTGCTGACGGAGGAGGATGGACCTGAGGTGTGCCTGGATGCTCTGCATGCTCTTCTTCATCCTCACAGTCCAAGCGTTTACCCAGGAAGGGTTCAAGGAGGTGGTGCTGAAGCAGCTGGGGCTCTCTGAGGTCCCTAAACTTCATAAGAAAGACATGGTGGATCTGGTTATCCCAGACCACGTCAAGAACAAGTACATGTCCATGCTGAAGCGCCAGAGGGTGAAGCGCCGTGCTCTGCCGAGCCTGGCTGGCATCCTCAGGGGGATCCCTGGACACACAGGTAACGTTTCTGCTGCTGGAAGCATCCCAAGCACTCTGCTGCTGCCAGGGAAATCTGTCAAGGTTCTCCCGGCTGGCCGCAGGACGGGCAGAGGCAAACCCCCAGGGGGAATGAGGATCGAGGATCGGCTTTGGCTCCAAAGCTTAGCTGGACAGAAGAGGTGCATGCAACAGCATCTTAAAGATTAACAAGCACTCTTGGCACCTGGAGAGGGGGTGCTGCAGTCCTTCCAAAGGGCAGGATGCTGCTGCAGCCTGATAGAAGTCTTGGTACCCTGGGAACAATCTGGGCAGGTGGGGAAAAATATAAAAGTCAATAGAAGGTGCAGACCATGCAGGTTTTCAATCAAATTTGGAGCAAGACTTCTAATAGGAATCGTACCTCTTGGAGACTGTTTCACTCTCTCTCATCTCTTTTTTGTTTGTTTTTTTGTTTGGGTTTTTTTTTACTGAAAAATTATCAAGGAGGGAAACAGCCATAGAGATACAATGGTGGCTGTACAAGGGCATTTAGAGTTTATTTTGCTTTCAAAGGACACACACACCACCTTGGACAGCAAATGAAAATACTTTTTCATTCCAAATGGTGCAGTTTCCTGCGTTCATGCCCAGCGCTGGCAAAGAGATGCACACCTTTTGAGGTCTGTTCAGTTTGGGATCATATTATGTCAGAGATTTCATTCCTCCAGGTTGCAGAGATTCAGATATAGAGAATAATTAGGGCATTTGCAAGACATTGATTCAAGTATGCATTAGAAAAGGTGTGTTTAGTGGCTGTCTCTGCCACAAGGGCTCAACTGGGAGCATGGAAGGAGTGTGTTGTGATGATAATTGTGCATGAAATGTGGGGGCTTTGCTCAGCAGGATGGCAATGATAGGCAGTGACAATCATTTTTGTTCCCAACTTCACAGGTATGACAGGAGAAGTCCTCTACTCCAACACAACCATGCGTCAGAAGCTGGTGTTTGACATGGAGGGCAGAATACCTAAAAACAGCGAAGTCAGAATGGCTGAACTGAAACTCTTCAAAAAGCCTCTGGACAGAGCAAACCTGCCTTCCAAGCAGTCTCACAGGCCTGTCTCCAATGCCAGAGTCAGCGTGTACTGGGTGCAATGGCAGCACGATGGCACCAACAGGACCTCCCTGATAGATTCCAGGCAAGAAAGGGGCCTCTGCTGGAGGCAGAAATCTAGTTATAGAGTTTGGGTCCTCTGGGGTGCTTTTGGGTGTCATGTGGTTGTGCCTCAGGTCAGTCTGATGGGCTTACATCTGTACAACCAGGTTATATGGCTCTAAACCCAGAATGAGCTTGTAAGAGCAGATATTATGCTACGATGGCAATATATGATGATTCTTTGAAATAATCTATTTCTGTATCGAATTATGCCATGTACTGCTATGTCTTCCCCTCTAAAATCTACCACCTGGTTCAGTTCTCTGTCACTAACTCAAGTGGGTCACTGGCTGCTGGTATTCTTTCCACTGTCCATTTCATTAGCTGGTTTAAAGAGGTAAGTGATGCAAAAAGCATCTGATTCTGTAATGGTGAGCTCTGTGGAAGTTTTGCAACCCCTGAAGTCTTGAATGAGACCTGAAATCAATTCCCTGGGTGGGTAGAAATTTATGGCCCTAACACAGCTTGGACAGGAGCAGGTGGGAGCCTGGTGTTTACCAGGCTGTCATCACCAATACTGAGGCCACATGTGATTCTACACCATCTAATGTTTTGTATGAGCATGTAGGGAGGGTTTTTTCTAGCCCTTCAGTGTCTGTTATATCTGCATGCTTCTTTTCGAGGTGGCAATTAACTGCTGTGGGTGCTTGCCCAGAGCAAAAATGGTCATGTAAACAATGTATGTGACAATCTACAGGAAGTAAATTATTCTGCTGCAGTAACAGCACTGCGAGCCCAGGATTTATCTGACAGGCTTTTCTAATGCCAAGCCCTTGTCATACAGGCTGGTTCCTATATGTGAGTCGGGCTGGAAGAGCTTTGATGTGACCCAGGCCGTGCATTACTGGCTGCGAAACAAGAGGCAGGAGCCAATGTTCCTGGAGGTGTGGATCGAAGGGGAAAGGGTGGGCAGCTATGCCTCAGAAATGGCCAAAGCTGTGCACTTCACCTCACAGGACCCCAAGGATAAAGCCCTAGGCAAGCCTGAACTGGTGCTTTACACCCTGAACTTGGATGACTATGGGTATGTATGAAGCCTAAATCTGTACTGTCTCTGGTGTAATTTTGTCCCTGAATTTTTGAAACCCAGGGTGGGCAAACCCAGGGTGGTCAGCTCTTACCCTCACAAGTGTTTACCTGCTGAGAGTGGAGGAGTTAGAAAGTTGCTGATGAATCACACCTCTCCTCTTCCCATATTTGTTGTCTGAATACTCAAATGAACCCTGAGCATGGCCCAGGTTTCATGTCTCAGAGCCCACCCGTGCTATTAGCAGCAGGGATCATTTCTCCCACTTCCCAGTTTCCTGTTATAGCATGCATTCCTGTTTCTCCCTTGGTGTCCAGGAGCCCTGGGGACTGCAGGGAGGAGGCGGTGATGGGAAAATCCACCTGCTGCCGGCAGAAGTACTACATCAACTTCCGCGAGCTGTCCTGGGCGCAGCACTGGATCCTGGAGCCGGCGGGGTACCAGGCGTTCCGCTGCTCCGGGAGCTGCCTGCAGCCGCCCCGCGCCCTGCGCCGCTTCGGCTCCGGGCAGCGCTCCTGCGCCGTGGCCGGGAGCTCCGCACTGCCCATCATCTACCTCGTCAAGAGGGGCAATCGTACCGAGATCGAGGCGGCCGAGTTCCCCAACATGATCGTGGAGAGCTGCAGCTGCGTCACAGACGGCATGCCGCTGGTGTGACCGCTGGGTGGCCGGGGGTGTCACCCACTCCCCGCAGCTCTGCCCTGCCGAGAGCTACCCCGGCCCCCAGCCCCGGGACCAGTGATGAAGGTCCTAGGGGTTCCTGCCTGCAAGGATCAGCAGCAGCTGGGGCTGGGGCTCCCCCCATGCCCTGCGACCCTACAGACGGGGTGCACTTAGAGGCACTGTCCGTGCAGATATGCTCAGAGGAGTGTGCATTTCACATATACTTATGTAAGGGGTACCTAAGGAGCCTAGTGCTTCTCGGGGCCCCCTTGATACTAGCTAAATTTCCCTGAATTTATTTCAGTCCCTACCCTGGAGTATTGCAAACAGCTCCAGGCAAAAGAACAGTGACCATCAACAGGTGAAGAACTAATGCGTGGGCTCAGCTTTACATTCTTAGGCTGCTGGGTTTGGTCCTTGTCTGCCTAAGTCATGTATATGGTGAACTGGAGAGAAGAAGCACTTACATGTATGTAATCTATATACACACACGTACACATATGTACAGAGTATATGAATATATGTGTGTATTGTCTACATACTGGATATATACATACTGGTTACATACATATATATGTATATAAAATATTGCCTCGAGCTCAAAGGAACATATGTATATGCATATGTATTGAATGTACATATCCATATCTACATGTACATAAAATATTATCTGAAACTCAAAGGTTTATATTTTTGGCCTCTGTATCATGGGTTCAACACCATTTTAGGCAGAATTTAGAGTCCTGGAATCAACAGGAATATTAGGACTTAGGTTTGCTTGCATGAGTAACAGTTTGTTTTTCTGATTCTGTATCACAGTTATTTCAATTTAGGGATTTTTTCCAAATTTTGTGTGCTTTCAAACTCAAGGAAACAATAAAATACAAGTATTGAAGTAGCCATGTGTTTGTTTATATTTACTCTTAGATCTACAAGTGTGGGGGGGAAAAGATCTGTTGTATTTCTAAGAGTATCCAGTGCCTGGCTCATATAAACATACACACAGCAACAGCTTTTCTCAGCTACCTGTGTGATCACACCTGCACCTGGGGAAGCTTCTCTACTCCTTCAGGGATTGAGACTGGGCTGAATCAGTAGGCAGAGCAGAGCCTACACTGCCAGTGCTTCATCCTGAGCTGCTGTGGAGTTTAAGTCAACACTTTCTTAAAGAGAAAACCTGGAATCTTATGTGGCAGCAGGAGGTGATGCTCTC
Source organism: Dasyornis broadbenti (assembly GCA_013397935.1). Classification (NCBI taxonomy): domain Eukaryota; kingdom Metazoa; phylum Chordata; class Aves; order Passeriformes; family Dasyornithidae; genus Dasyornis; species Dasyornis broadbenti. The sequence goes on along the minus strand of VZRN01002533.1, from coordinate 377,855 downwards.
CTTGTGAGCTGCAGCGGTGACAGAACCTGCAGGGATCAGCTGCAACTGTAATGCAGAAAGGGATGAACTGCCTTCTACCCCCTTCATCCCCAGGTGAAGGATTTTAACCCTGACCCTTCCTGTTGAACATCTGACCAACACATCCCCTTGAGAAAAGCTATGATAAGGTGGTTTATTCCCTTTTTGAACTGTTCCGAATGACTGGCCAGGATGTCACCCATGTTAATGATTTCCACCTTCATGTCAGACTCCTCTCCTCAGTTCACAATCCACTGAGATAGCAGCAGCTCTGGGGATGAAGCAGTTAGTGCTTTCTGTCTCTGTTGGACGGTGGGATGTGATCCCTAAGGCTCTGGCTGAACCCACTGCTCTTGCAAGGACTCTGAAATGTGTTTATCTGGCTAGACAGGGTGACCACAGAGCAGGGGAAAAGAGGGACCTGTTGGACTCTGCAGTGGCTATATGTCATTCATCAAGAAGATGCGGTTGTTCCTGCTGTCCTGCAGGTATGAGGTCTAAGATCACCCAGGCATCTCTTCCATCACCTCGTGGGTAGGTTCTCACTTGTGTAAACACCTGTGGCAAAAGAGATTTAAGGGGAGGAAAAGGGCAAAAGCACAGACTCAGCATTCACCAGCTCTGGGCTACAGCACCATGGGTCACTGGAAGCAAAATTGGATGAACACAAATGACCTCTGACCATTCCCTTCTCATGACTATGTAGCAGCTATCCTAATGGCATTGGCATCCAGCCTCAGGTCCTCTCCACCCAGCTCAGGGCAGAGCATAGCCTGAAGGTCAAGAGCTCAGCTATCACCAGGAAGAAGAAAGCCGATGATTTTGCCACACACTGCAACTGGTGAAGAAAGTGTTTGAGCTGGTTGCTTCCTGAGAATGAAGAGCATTAACCCTGGCTTCCCTTCAGCCTCAGGCACTTGAACTTCAGGCATCATTCATCCTCCGTCCCAGGAGAAATCCATGCAGTGCAGTTTGGGCCAGGCTAGTGTGGGAAACGGGGAGCAGAGCATCACGGGAGCAGCAGGGTGGATGGACAAGGCTCCTCCCCTCCACTGGGATCCTGTGCTGTGTCCGGCATTCCTTGCTTTGCATCTGGTTGCCCTTCCTCTAGTGTCCTGTGGGCACAAGGTACACAGCAGTGAGCAGTGGGTCTGTGTGCAAGTGTGTGACATCTGGAGGGTGGGGAGGGGGAGATGGTGGCCGAGGAGACCTGGTGTTACTGGGGGGAGAACTGTGGGTATTGCAGGGCAGGGACAAGGTGCAAATCTGTGAGCTGTAAAGCCCTGCCTACCCTGCTGCCAGCATGGATACTTGGATTTATTGCTAGGGGAGCTGCACAGATGTCACAGCATCTCTGCTGGGGCTAGTTTTGAACTCACATTTGGATGAAAGCTCCCCACTTTTGGGGAGACAGGACATTACTGCTCTAAAGTCCAGCTGGCTTTGCAATGAAAATGTTGCAGACTTGGAGGCTGGGCTGATGTGGGGAAGGCTCCAGAGATTTCTACATTGCAACCTCCTGGGCAGAAGGCTGTGGATGAAATACTACCACACCTGGGGCTTTTTCAGACATCAGCCTGTGCTACAGGAAATTATCTCCCAGCCTGTCATCTTCAATCCAGGCTGCATTTGCTGTGACACCTTCTGTGTGCTACTTGTATGGGTACAACTTGTAATGCACACGAAGGCTGCCAAGCTGTCATGTTCTCCTTTCCGTCTGAGCAGCACCACAATCTCTAAGGAAAGGCAGAACATCTCACAAACCTGGTAGAAATGTGGTTCAGCATTGTCATTGATGTTGTGCTGTAAGAAAATAGAAAGGAAGAGCAGTGTAGGGGCGTGATGAACCACATATAGCCAGAAACTATATAAAAAAGATAGAAAGGTGTTTTAAGGTGAAACCAGAGTTAAACCATCAGGCATCCTCCTCCACTACTGAAAGCACAGAGCACCCAGGTGCTGCTCAAGGAGAAGGAGGTGTGTGCTCTTCACGTGGAAGACTTCAACAGCCCTGTTAGTCCCACACTCCAGTTGGGTTCTTGTGTGAGTGTTCGCATGAAAGTGCCTGAGCTAAAGCTTATCACGAGCGTGAGCTCTGGCTGGCCCTCATGCTACTGGTCACAGGGTGACCATTAAGGGCCTGCATTAGTTAATGGAGCTGGACATGGGGTCTGGAGCTTGTTCTATCGGTCTCAGGGAAGTTTTCCTTCAAAGAGAGGCTTGGCCATGCTGACAGCACTTTCTCTCTCCATTATCTATACCTGTTATCTCCATTTTAGGAGAGAGAACAGAAGTTTCAAGCCATATTAAATGCCACTGCTAGCTGAGCTACATTGCCCTGTCTGATCTTTCCATGATTTCATTTAAACCAAGGCTGCTTTCCCATTTTCATTCAAAATCTGTGAGAAGTTGCAGCTTTTCCCGGTGGGTGAAACCTTATTTCCTCTCCCTGTCTTGTTTTTTCCCTTTTGCATTTCACAGACTCCTAGCAAGGGTGTCTGACACTTTGCCTTTCAGGCCAGCCTTCTAATTGCCTGTGTAAGTGGAAAGTCAGGTGCCCAATCCACATCCCAGCAAGGGTGTTAATCAGGGAGCTCCTCTGGCTTTGGCAACAGCTGGAGTCTGGGAAAGGGGAACCCAGGGCAAATAGAGAAGGGGAGGGGTCAGGGTGGGGAGGTGGTGAGAGTTTCAGGGGATATGACAGAGATCCTGCAGGATTTTGATATTTTTAGAGGACTTGAGCTCTTCTATCCACTCCTGGTGCAGGTGTAGGAGAGCAGCATGAACAACATCAGCACATTTCAGAATAAAACAGAATAAAAAGCTCATCATGACTGCTGCCTCTGACCTATGCTCTGGAGGTGCTCAGGCACTTCAGAGCTGCTGGGGTACCTGGGTTTCCTATAGTTAAACCAACAAATGCAGAATGGCCAAGAAACAGTTTTTAACCATGGCAGGAGACAATAAGTTATCTGGAAATACTGAGCACTGGAAAGTCAGGTAAACAATCCACAGCTCTCAGAATACTTTTTTGGTAATTGTTAAATCAGGGTGGAGCTTTTTTGTTTGTTTATTTAATTTTTTATAGCTATTTATTAATATTGTTTTAAAGGTCTTCCTAGTGTTTATTTTTGGGGATTTTTTTTTTTTGGTAGTATTTCGTTGTAATTTTCTCTGTTATGACAAATCTGCCTCTTTGAAAGCCTGGGGTACCTGTATCCCCTTTGAAAGTGTTTTCTGTTTGCTGAAAATGAATGCAATCAGTTCATAATCATTACTTCTCAGGTGACTGCCAGCTTCCAGCCCAGTGGCCAACAGTTCTGTGATCCTTATGAGGTTTCAGCTGGTTACTGTATGCTGGGTACAGTATCACACTGGCCGTAAGGTGCCATCTATAACCACAAAATCACAAAATGGTTTAGGTTGGAAAAAATCTCCAGGATTATCGAGTCCAACCATTAACCCAGCACTGCCAAGCCTACCACAAAACCATGGCCCACATCTACCCAGCTTTTAATTCAGTTTTGATTCAATTACCTCCCTAGGCAGCCTGTTCTTGTTTTCACTGAAATGTGTAATAGTCCCAGCAGATGTTCCACAAGCCGTCTGGCTCCTTATAAACACTCCTTTTTCCATACAGCCCTGGCAAGTCTTTCAAGAGCTCCTTGCTCCTTTCTGCCCTGCAAGTTTTGCAGAAATTCCCGATTCCTTGTGCCTGATCAGAGGCACCCAGCTAATGCAGCAGGGAGAAGCAGGACACGCAGCTTGTGCATTCAGGCCACTGGGACACTTTCCAAGCATGCACAGCTGCTGGCTCTAAACCCAAACCAACTATCCTGGGATTAGCCAGACTCTAGCAGTGCTGGAAAGCTATGGTGCCTGCCCAGCCCCTCCTCTACAGCTGGGCGAGGTCAGAGTTGTCACATCCTTCCCTTCAGGTGTCATTAAGTATGTTAAATCTCCAAAGCCACTCTAGTTGCTCAGCTGTAACCAAAGCCAAGCCAGCTGAGGTGGCTGTGCTAACTACCAGGGGTGCAAGCATTACTATTTCCAGTTAAATGTCTTGGAGGAAGCTTTAGGATTTTAAAATAGCACCTTCCTGAGAATAGGCATTGCTACAAACAAACCTTTCTAATGCCAATATTCTCCAGAAAGCAAAATCTTGGATTAGAATGAATTGCAGGGGGATCAGAAAGATTAACTGTGACTGTTTCAGTAACAGACAGAACAATGTAAAGGTGTCCCTGCTCTGCAGCAGCACTGTGTGCCGGCAGCCCACGGGACTCGGGTCAGGTGCCCTGTGCTGAGGGGCAAGGGTCTGTCAGTGCTGCTGGAACCGGACACATCCTCCACGTTAGCCTAGTGCCACCTACAGCAGCGAGAGCAGAAGCTGCAGCGCTCAGCAAACCAATGGAAGCAATTCCAAAAGTGGCATTTGCAGGAGTGGCTTTTGAGTAACTTGTTTATCAGGACCGTGTAGGTGAGGAAGTGGAAAGGAGCCTTTTGGTTGAAGGCCAACAGCTGTTGTGTCTGCTGGTGGCGATATTTCTAAACTTCCACTTGTTCTTTCCTTCCATGACCTGCCCTGTTTCCTTGTTTTGTGTATTAGACGTACTTATCTTTCTCTCCAGGGAAGAGATGGGTCCATACTGAAGTCAGGAAAAGCCCTCCCTCAGGCTTGTGCCAGCGTTTTCACTAATTACATTTTTTCAGTCAGTAACTCTGAAATGCCACTGAAACACGAGGCAGTGCTTAGGTGTTTGAAATAAATGCATTTAAAATGGCGCTCCAGAAGTGTGACTTCTCGAAGTTGCACCACTTGCTTTTTCGGGAAGTGATTCCGTGGGAGAATGAACCTTTTCTCTGGGAAGATATTCACAGTTTTGGTGCATTTACAACCAGAAACATCTTTGAAATCCAAAGCTATATAAATCCTTAGGAAAAGACAGACACAGATAATGCAAACTGCATTATCGTCTGGCCCTGGACTAGAAAGATTACCTCTATTCTGAGGCCATTCTGTCCTACAGAAATAGCCCATATAACATTGGAACTGTTTCAGTTTACAATTTTTTTTTCAACTGCTGACCCTTCTGTTCTTGTCCAAATTCTGAAGAGATACAAGCACTTCCAACTACTTGTTTCTCTTCTGTTGAAGGATCAGTCCAAGTCCTGTTGTTATCCAGCTGTTTTCAAAAGGATACTCTATGAGCATGTATGTGAAAGTCCTGAACTGCCAGTGAGCACTCCTGTGACTCTCCAGACACAATAATGCTCTAGGCTAATCTTTGATGTGGGCATACCCCAGAGCAAGTGTTTGCTCCTTTTTAACTCAGCAGGAGCTAAACAATTCCCAAAGAAATTTGCCTAATGTGAAGATGGTTCAAGGTACAGCTGTTGTCCACAAAGACAAGGGCATTTAATTCTGGCACTGCTGAAGATGCAGTTGATCAATAAAGTATTTAGTGCTACTGGTGGTTCAAAATATTCTGGTCCCCCTTCACCAACCAGTGTTTATTCCCTGCTTTATGTAATGCTGCTTCAGTTGTGCTCGCACAAATTTGTTAGAGCCCTCAACACTAAAGGCAAGTAGGTGATACATAGTGTAGGCTTGGAAATGGCTGCATCAGTGCAACTGAAGGAAAAGAGCAACTGCAGTGAGGGGAAATAACGTGGGTAAGAATTGTTGCCAAAACACATCATTAACGTGGCAAATTCACTTTTGTCCCACACCACCCTTCCCATCGTAGAGAGGAGCTCAAGTGAGCTCAAAGAGATGAAGGCTCTCCTGTCCCACACACTGTCTCCTGCCTTTTGGAGAGCTGGCTGTAAGCACACCAAAGGTTTGCCACACAGGCAGGGACTGCCAGCATCTAACATTCCCAGCCAATGGATTTAAAGCAGCAAAACTTCATCATGCTAAAGTGACCTCCCAAGCACCCTCCATCCAAGTTTCCTAATGAAACATCCAATACACACACCCATTTCCTTTCTACAGAGTCCACTTGTCCTGTCACAACCCTTATGAGATGTGATTTGCAGAGCCTCCATGTTTCTCTCCTCCCTCCAGAATACTGTCAAACAAATTCCCAAGCACTGTGTCTATGATGACATCCTTACTACCTGTCCATCCTTTCCATAACTGCTTGGGATGCCAACAAATCTCATGGATGTGAATTTAGAAGCTGGGGATACTCAGCTGAAAGGATACCAAGAGTTCTTATTTAATGACATCAAATACATATGCAAAAAAGGTACATATTCTCGAATCTAGCCAGTGGTTTTCCCTTTAGGGGGCTTTGCAAATAAGGATGGCTTGATCTGGTCTCTAGACAGACCTCTCACTGAAAAAAGCCTTGCTGCTCTTTCCTTCAAAGTGCCTCCACATTTCAGTCCCAAAGACATCAATCCCATCTTCAGCTTCTCTAAACCCAGGGCTTCCAGTTCAGCAGCAGAGTTGAACGCCAGTAGGTCTATTGGTTCCACTTCCTACAAAGAGAAAAACATTAAATAAAAACAAGAGTTCACATAGTGTGATTCTTGCAGCTGTTCTGAGCAGGACCAGGAGTTAGACTTTGATCCCTGTGGGTCCCTTACACCTCAGGAGATTCTATGATTATCCCCAGAAATGTTCAGTACTCCCAAGAAAACTGCATCGAAAACATTTCACCATCTTGCTCAGCAGTTCAGTACCTTAACCTTGGCTTCCAGAGACACAGCAAAGCTGACAGCCCCTTTTTAGCCTGATGAAGAAAGAATAAAACCAATATACCTCCAGCAGAAGCAGAAGGAAGATGAAAAGTTATTTCTAATGCAGTTACACTGTAATTAAAGATATAGATATAAAAGCATCTCTTTTTAGTAAGATTAACCCAAAAAACCAAATTGTGAAGCTCACATCTCACATCCTGCCACAAAAAAAAAGAAAATGGATTCAAATTTCATCTTAAAAGGAAATTAGTATATTTGCAAATTGATTGAGGGTAAAATGGACCTTTACAGGTTGTCTAGTCCAAGCCCAGGGCCTTGTCCACAAAAGAACATGGAATAGATGGGATAATTCAAATGCTGGAATTTACTAACACACTAAAAAGGACACCAAAATCTAAGCCCATTTTTTTCCAATATTTAAATGCATATTAGTCTTATAGTCTGTACCAAAGAGACTTCAGAGCAAGTAATAGCAGCAGTGGGAATGAGAAAATTCCGCTATGGACTCAGCAAAAACAATTCCTTCCAGCAGAATTAGAACCTTTGTCCTGCTAAGCATACAAAAAACCAACTGGCTGCATCATTATTCTCACCCTACTTCTAAAAAAAATTCATCAAGGACTACTATAAAAATATTTCCACCTGCAATAATAATCTGCATTGGTGGAGTTTCCTGTTCTAGGAATAGGTCTCGCAAATACTGAGCAAAAGGTAAACAGTGAAGAATGGTAAATATCCTGTTTAAAATTTGCCAGCTCTAATAGTACAGTAGATGATAAGTTTCTAATTGATCAGATTACATCCTTGGTCTTTTTCCCACTGAACTGTAATAAACTTTCACACATCAGAGTTCAGTCATTGTCAGTGGCAGCTGATGGCAGACTTTCCACCCAAGCTGAAATAAGGCAGAAAATCCCAGCAACTCCCTAGCCTGAAAAAAACCCCACACTTCATTTTATTGCTAGAGTAAGTCCGGATTCATTACCCCTACAAATCTTTAACAGTAATATCATGCAAGGACCAATAAAGCACTAGTATCAGCACCCTTTACTGCCAAGCATCAATTGGGCTTTCATCAATCCAGTGGGAAACGCTACATTGCTGGAGCTGGAGCTTGCTTGTTTCTTCAGCTCTAAAAGCAGCTAAAGACACACCACATTTAGTACTGCTTCATACTTACTGTGCTCTGTGACTGGTCTGTTTCCTGTGCCTTAGCATTTTCTTGCTCTTCTTTCCGAGCTTGAGTCACTTCATTCTTTCCTTGGGCCTTTTCCTTCAGGGGCTCTGTCGTTTTAGTGTTTTCTTCAGCTGGAATTTCAGCCTGCCCACCTGTGCACATCTCTCCTTGCAGATCTCTTCCAGGACCTTCTGGCTGCTCCAGTGTTTTCTCACTTACACTGGCAGATGGACTGTCCTCTGCTGAAGCCACAGTGCTGCTTGAACACTCATCTGAATTTTCAACACTTTCATTAGATCTGCTGCCTGATGGACAGCTACTGTCAGATGCACAAGGGGAGTCATCCTCACAGCCTGAGCCTGTGGCCGCATCCAATCCCAGCCTGGCACAGGGAATATGTCACAAATTAACATGCACCTATTTTAACTTTTTTCTTTCAAATAATTTTTTTTAATTGTCACATTTCTCTTTCCAAAAGCCACTTCAGAAAGATATAAGGACCTACTCTAACAGCTATTTAGCTTAGTTTAGTTAATGGAAGAGCTGTCAATACGAACAGGACCTATAAAGCAAACTGTACCCCAAAACAGGTATTACAGCATTCCCAATACAGAAATGACTGGAATCTTTGACTGCTCTTTCATTTTACATTAGCTGAAAGATACCAGGAGAGAAAAATAATCTTTTTAAGTTCATTGTAAATATAATTCATTAATGAAGGAAAGGACAATGGGAAGTAGTAGGAACCAATAATTTAGAAGGGGTGGGGGAAAAAGTGCCTATTTTTGCAAATAATCTGGGACAGAATTACAGGAATGCAGAAATGCTTACTTTCAGTTCTTTGATTTTATCAGTTCAATTTTCTTATTTCTATTTCAGTCTTTATGTCAGACTAGACTCTGCTTACTTGTATGTATCTAACCTTTCTTCTTGTTCAAGGCTTAAGACTTGAGTATAAAAACAAGGTATAATTCCTACCAAGGACATTTTCTTTTTCCAGATTTTGTTTCATTCTTTCCAGGTTCACCAGGACGCTTCCGACTCTTGCCACTTTCTGATGCCACTGCTTTGCTGGCAATAACCTGCAGGCCTTCGAAACAAATTTGAAAGTAAACTTCATCAGTACATGATACATATATGTTGTAAATTCTACTTGTCTTTTCACTTCAGATGTAATTCAAAACACTAATAGAAAGAATCACTATTAGTGACATAGATTCAAAGCCTGAACACAAACTCAGTAGCAGCAAAAGCTTCCTACTTGGATTTACTAAGGCACAGACTCAAACAAATTTTACTGAAACTTAAAATTTCATTCAATTAAAACAGTTACCATCAGTAATTTAAAAAAAAGTTTTCCTACTGGAGTGAGGCTAGAGAGGCTTTTAATCTGCTATATGTTCTGAGGACAAGGAGCCAGGCCAGGCTGCAGTACCGATGCGGATGGACTCCTCCTGCCGCTCAGCCATCTCACGGTACTCGCGCTCATACTCGGGATCGGCGAATGTGTGCCGTGGCTCCGCCAGCTTCCGCTGCAGCCTCTCCAGGCGCCTCTGCTCCTTCTCTGCTTCCCGCTCTGCCTGCTTCTTCACCCACTCAGCCATCCTGCACATGACACAACCATGAAAATCCAAATGTTTCCAGCATTTGGTGTAATAGCAGTTTGTTGCTTTGCTATTGCAGAATGCTTCCACCACCTGCTAGGATGAGAGACAATGGGAAAAGACAACAGCACCCAGGGGAACTACAAAGGAACAGAGATTCTGCCACAGAGAAGAGAGCAGAGTTTATTATGAACGCCAGAAACAGCAAGCAGTTAAGTTCACACATCCCCAAGATTATGGTCTTGTAGCTTCAGAGAGAACTGATGAGGAATTCAAGAGGTGCCAAACAGTCTCTCAGACACAGGCTGCACTAAAATCACATCTACTTTGCAATAACAGAATTACAGTCAGGAGAGCCCTGTTGGCTTCCAGTCCATCTGCACTTAAGATTTCACTTTTGCTCTTTTTAGTATTCAAAATACCATTTCATTGCTACAACAGGCTGTCACTTGACCTCTTTTGTTAACAGTGAACTCCAGGATCAGTTTATTTAATAATTTCAGCTCCTGAGAAAATGCCTTACGCTTTTTCATGATTCACGTCCCGCAGTCTCCTTCCACTGAGATCTCGACAAGCCTCTCTGTTTGTTGTCTTCTCAATCTGAGCACCAAGGGCTCGCAGCATCGACCCAAACCCTTTTAGAGAAAAAAAGTAATCAAAAAATCGCTAAACAGAAACAGAAGCTAAAGTCCTTCATCAATACAAGGAGTGCAGCTTAGGTTGAATTCTTTAGTGTTTTGGCTACTGAGATCTTGACATTTATATACTCTTTTAAAATAAGAGAAGATAAAGTCAATTAGGTCACATAACATACTCAAATCACAGACTATTTGTACCTGAAATATTTGTCCTAAGTGACCATGAATGACACTTAGAAGCCTTAAGATAACAGGTCCTTTTCAACACGATTTCAACCCTGAAGTCACTTTGGCACATGTTACAGATTTTAACTAATACAGCAAAGCTGAAAAGGGATGTAAAGAAGAGCTGAACTGCACCTTCCCTGGTCAATTCTCAGCTTTGCACATACACTTTGGTTTCAGCTCAGAGACTTTGCATCAGTCATACACACAACAAGAGATCTGCCAATATCTGAAGACTCCTGCTATCAGTATACACTATGGCATTGCAGAAGTTTTTCAATCTAAGAAGCCAATCACTAACAAGCAGTTTAAAAAACAAACCTCCTTTTCCACCACAAAGTCTTGGCTCCAGGCTATAAATGACTCCACTTTGCAACTCGTCTTCATCGTTGGCCAGTCGCCCATTACACTTCACATACAAGCTTTCTTCAGGGATGTTCTAAAAAAGCAGCAAAACTGAGTAAGATCATTGAGTCAGAGAAAACGAAACATTCTGACAAAGAAAACCATTAAGCAGTCGTGTCTCCTTCCTTCCAAAGGGGAGGCAAAAAATCAGACAATCTGAAAAGCATGAACATTTTCTACTGTGCTTGTTTTAATTCCTGGTTACCAAAGTATTGCACACAGTCTAAATCGGCTTGTAAACGTGAACGGGGAAAAGCTGTACTATGGGGAAAATTCAGAAACAATTTGTGATGAACTGACCATAGCCCTCACTCCCTGTCCTCCTGTGTCGCTGGTGGGAAGAAGACAGAGCCCGGAAAAGGGGGAGGGGAGGAGGGAAGGTGTTTTGAGTATTTCTTTTACCTCTCATAACCCTACTCTGATTTTGACTGTTAGTGAATTAGGCTCATTTCCCCAAGTCGAACCTGTTTTGCCCGTGATGGTGACTGATGAGTGTTTTCCCTGCCCTTATCTCGACCTATGACCCCTTTTGTTACATTTTCTCTCCCCTGTCCAGCTGAGGAGAGGAAGGATAGAGCGGCTTTAGTGGGCGCCAGCCAAGATCAACCCACCACAATGTGTGTGTGTATGTATATATACATATATATACATACACGCATATACAGACATATATACACTAAAAAAACATAGATAAGAGGCGATAGGTCTCTCTTACAGCAAATCCTCCTGGCTCAGCTAAGCGACAGCAAGGAAAAGCAAGGTGGGCGTCGCAGCCGCTCGTCAGTCGGGTGCCGAAGCGGCCTCACGGCGGGCGGGCACGGGCCGCGGGCGGCCTGCGCAGAGCCGCCGACACCGGAAGCGCAGCGCCTCCCGAGGCCGGAGGGCCCCGCACTCGTCTCCGGCCCCCCATTCCCCCGGCACTCACCAGCTCCCGGGCGCGGTCGCGGCGAAGGCAGAGCACGGAGCCGCCCCCGGGAGGCAGCGGCAGCGGCCCCGCCCGCAGTCCCAGCGGGTCCCGCACCCACAGCACGTCCAGCCCTAGCGCCGCCATCGCTCCCTGCCCCGTGCGGTCACGTGGCGCGAAAGTGGGCGGGGCTTATGGAACGGGGGCGTGGTCTGACCGCCCCGCCCGGGGCCTCTCAGCCCGGTTTTATCTCGTTTTATGGATTTGTTTTTTGGGGGTTTTTTGGGGTTTTTTTTTGTTTTGTTTTGGTTTTTTTTTTAAATATATATGGTTAAAGGCGAATCCTGGGAGCTCTTTCATTCCAATTCGCGGAATTCGTGCAGCTTGCCAGGTTGTAAAGCTTTTCCACAGCCCGTCACGGACGGAGAAGCGGGAAACGTGCGCAGTGGCTCCCACTGGCGGCGGCAGCGGGAGCAGCAGCGGGAGAACGGGAGCGGGAGCGCTCGTGCCGCCTCAGGGAAGGAAGGAGCCGTGGTGGCACCACGAACCACCGCAAATGTAGGAAATGCATCGGAGATGGACAGCCCTGCGTTGTCCAGTCAAACACGATGTGAATTTCACGCAAGGATTTGCAGGATGATGGAATCCGTCTCTGTGGATTCTTCACCTTGTTTACTCCCACATGTAGTTTTGCACAGGGATGGGAACAGGCCCAGAACTCTGCTGTTTGGGGACTATGTGCCTGGGTCAGGTCTATTCCAGATGTGAGGACAGACTGGGAGGTGAAGTCATTGGGAGCTGCTCTGTGGAGAAGGACTTGGGGGTTCTTGTGGATGAAAAGCTGGACATGAGCCAGCAGTGTGCACTTCCAGAAACCCAAACACATCCCGGACTGCATCAGAAGAAGGAGAGCTGGCAGCTCAAGGGGGGCATTTTGCCCCCTTTCCCTTCATGACACCCCACTTGGAGGGCTGTGCCCAGCTCATCCTCAGCACAAGAAAAGCAGCCTATTGGAGTGGATCCAGAGCAGGGCTAGGAAGATGCTCAGTACAGCTGGAGCACCTCAGCTGTGAGGACAGGTTGAGAGAGCTGGGGTTGTTCAGCCTGGACAAGAGCAGGCTCTGGGGAGGCCTCATTGCGGCCTTCCGGCACTTAAAAGAGGTTTCTAAAAAAGAGGCAGAGGCAGATAGAGATAGGACAAAGGGTGAATGGTTTTAAACTAACAGAGCAGAAATTTAGATTAGATGTTAGAAAGGAGTTCTTTACACAAAGGGTGGTGCAGCACTGGCACAGGTTGCCCAGGGAAGCTGTGAGTGCCCCATCCCTGAAGTGTTCAAGGCCAGGCTGGATGAGATTTGGGTTGGAACTGGATGGTCTTTAAGGTCCCTTCCAACTGAAGCCTTTCTATGATTCTATAATTCAATGACATAGTCTCATAAAATGTGTTTAAATCAGAGTGAAAGCTGATCTGAAGCAGGAGTCCCCAGTCAGCTCTTCATGACGTGGTAACTACCTGTAAGCGGAAGACTGAAGAATTGGTTAGACAAAAAAAACATCACACTACTACCTGCTCATGAAAATTTGTTTACAGAGGTATGATGGTGATCCAGGCAGTGTAACTATTGCATTCTTTGGTGCCTTCAAATCTCCTCCACATCTTCAACATAACCATCTAGCAAAGGATATTTGAAGGTGGGTTGCTACCAGATGTCTCTGATGGGAATTGCTTCAAACACTAGCAAAGATGTGATTGGACTGCCTTGAGATCTGCAGCGTGATGCAGCTGTCACTTTATTTCCAAATAACAATGTTACCTGCAGTGCCTTTTTGTTTAATAGCAGCATGGGCAAGGTCTATGGCTCATGGTGTCATCTGCCCCCTTCAGGTTTGTCCCCACCCTAAATGGGGGCATCCCTGCCAGGGTGGCACCTGACACCCTGAAAATCCCTGTTAACAAGTGAGATAAGCTCCTATGCTGGAACCTGCAGCTAAATTTAGCTCTTAAGCATGGTGCTGTTTTAGAAAGATGCGGGTTGTGTCTGAGCTGCTTGGCTGTTCCAGAAAGTTTGGTGATGTGGCTGTCCCACCCTTTTAGCCTGCTGAAGAGCTGTGCTGCCTGGCCAGGCCTGTGCTAGCATGGATAAGTGGCTCTCATGCCTAGTTGTCTTAAGCTGATGTGATAAAGAGGGAGGAAGCTGGGAAACAAAGAGGCAGAAAGATGACTTGAAGTGGAGACTTCAAAATGTAAACAAATGAGTAATAACTTAATTAAGGGGATCTCCCGATGGGTTTGTCTTGGCCAACTCACAAATCAAACATCACCCACCGTTTCTTACACTTTAATTTTAGCTAAAATATTTTTGTAAAGGATTCTGACCCAGTCCAGACAATCCCTTGCTGTCTTTATTTGCTATAACAAGTTGATTTTTCTGAACTATGTGTCTTGTTGACACAGTGGAGCCATTCAAACCCTATGTGTCTGTAGCCTGCAAAAGCTGTGGTTGTTTTTTGCTGGATCAGGCCCAAATTCAGTTGACATTGTATTTTAAGTCACATGGTACTGCTTGTTTCACTTAAAATCACATGCCATATCTGTGGCATGCCCCTCATGTTAAATTCCACTGGATTTGAGGTATTTTTATTCATTTGCAGTATCTGATTGAAATGTAATTGGCAAACATGAGGTATGCATGTATACATATACAGATGAATAAGTATTTTTGTAGATCTGAGGGATTTCACTTGCATTCTGAGGGCATGATTCATTTCCTCCCCTGAAACTCCTGTTCTTGGCATGGAGGGTGTGCAGCTTGCCAGTACAGGCCAAATAGGTGGAGTTGTCCAGGAAAGAGCTGGGCCACAGAACTGGCCAGTGGATGCTCTGAATCAGTGTAATTCACAGGTTGTTTGATCTGTGTCTGTTCTGAATGTTTCAGTCCACTCTTTCATCTCTGGGGTTTTATATCATCATAGTGAAAAATGGACCTAAAAAGAGGCCCTACTGCATCCTGAGAGATGTGCATCCATGACAGCTACCTGTCATTCCTAATTGTCACCCTGATTCTGCCTGCACATTAGAGCTGTGATACCCTGACAGCAGGAGAGCTGACAGCAGTGGAGTGATCCTGACATAAATCAGGCCCTTTGCAGATTGTACATCACCACCTTACAGGTGCTTTTGGGCCCCTAATGCTCTCTTCAGCAGGGTGTGTGTTTGGGTGGTTGTTTCTATGAGACTTGCCCAGATCCTTGCACACAGTCAGACTACAAGCGAGCAGCATTTAATAGGCAGAGAAGTAGTTTTTTCTCAGCTCAGCCCTACAGCAGTGCTGGGTGTGCAGACCTCGCTCTCAGGATTTATGCAATGCCGTTTAGCTGGTGCCACATTCATGTCAGTGGGCAAGTGTTCCTGTGTCTCTTGTTCTTGATTACACTTCTATTCCTAGAACTCATCAAAAGTCTATTGCCTTGCTCCTCACAGAAAGGTCTAAATAAGTCAAACGGGCTGTTATTATAATTTCCCATTTGAAATGTATTTTATGAGGAATATTATTCTCTTGGTAAAACAATGAACACCCTCTGATTCTGCAGTGGTGCTTTAGACTTAGTTAATAAATCATGCTTGCCACTTTTCATTTAGAAAGGATTTCACAGACATAATTAATTAAACCTGACAGTATCCTTGTGGGATAAGTAAGTACTCTGATTATTTCAATGGTGACACTCAGGCAAACTGGTTATACAACCTTCTCTAGACAGTCAAAGGACCAAGTCTAGAATTTAAAACTTCCTGCTATCTTGACATAATTTAAGAGATCAGACCACCCATACTTTTTTTATTTCATCCTGATGTCCATGTGTGTGATGCCTGAGGTAGTGGGTGGGGTTTTGTGGCCTGAAGGATGCAGTGTGGGAGACCAGGCTGTGATCTGCATAAGATCTATTACTTGATTTAACATGGAACACAGTTTTTTCAGTCTCTATATCTGGAACCATCAGACATGTAACTGTCACAACATAGATATTCATTCACTTGTTCATTCATTCACCCTTGTTGTTTCCTCCAGTATGTTCCATTTAAATGGTAGTATCAGTGCTTTCCAGTGGTTTTTAACAGTCTGTCAAGACCAGGATCACATTATGCAAGACAGTAATGAGGAAATAGTAAGGTACTCACTGGTCCTTGTCTTCCGATCTGCACGTGAAAGATGCCTGTGGGAGTGAGGAACACAAAACCAGTTGTTCACAAGGTGCCCAGATTAGCAAAGGATGGGTCAAAAGTTGCTCTGAATTCACTGATTCTCACTTCTAAAAATGCTCCTAGACATAGGCAAGAGAAAGGATGAAATTTTACTAAAAGTATGAAACAGATGTGTATGTCCCTCTTCGAATATTCTAAGTGTGCGGAGATATTAACAAAGGTGAATTTTGTCCACCGAGGTCACTTTCAAAATTTGAACACATGTCCTTTAATAAGGGGTTGTTTTTTTTTTCTGCTCGGCAGTCAGTCATGTACTGTCATAAATATATGGAACTGCATCATCTGGGTGTGTTTTCTTTTACATTTTAATGGTATCCTGAAGGGTAAATTCCACATAATGTATTTGCAAGACTTAAATGGGTAAAATGTTTTCATGTTATTCTTATATGGAGCATCAAGACAGGATGAAAAGAAACCTATGTGTATGTGTTCTTAGGACAATAACTGAGAGGCTGTTTGACAGGAGGGAACGTATTTACTTCAGACACTATGACATCATATTGTTTGACTAAAATGTAATTAACTGTAATGAATCTAAGCTGATATTTGCAAGTGCAATTTCCTGCCAAATGTCAATGGTCATCTGCTTCAGTTTCTATGTCATCAGTGCAATGGGTAGAGACAGGCTGTTAAGATACCTAATACTGGGCTGGGAGTAGGTGGGAGAGAAATAAAAATGTTACTTATACATTGTATTAATGCAATAGCTACTGTTTAATATGCTTGTTGTCTCACAGGGAATGCCTAGATATCAATCTCCTAGCAAGTCTGGGGTGAGTATTATTATTATTATTATTATTATTATTATTATTATTATTATTATTATTATTTTCTTATAGCCCTTAGTTGTTACTAGTGCAGATACTTAAAGATAATCCAGATTTTAAGATAATTCTAAACCCAATTTTACCCTCATATTGATCACTTTGCTGTGCTTAATACCTTTGTCTCCATCCTATGTGAGTTCTTTCAGGAAAGGAGCATGCAGTGCTCTGCACTTATATATAGAAACCAAGGTCCCTCTTTGTTTGGCCGTAAGTATCATCAGCACAGTCAACCTTGTTAGTGTTGTTACTAGTAATTTGAAATTTGGCAGCAATAATTTGAAGTGAATTGGCTAATTAGACACCCACGTAATATTGTAGAAGGTAATACTTCAGGTTCTAAGAATTCCTTAACCTTGTGTTTTCTCTGATTACTAGTCTGGATGCCTAGATTTGGTCTGTTCTGGTTAATTTTAACCAAATACAGCTGGACAGTGCTGAATGGGTCAGTTGTAGTGAACAGTATATTCTATAGGAAAACAGTACCAAAAATAGATCTCTGTCTCTTTACTTTTGCTCTCCCTCTAATGAAGCTTTTAATTACAGCTCACAGAGACTCTGTGCTTAATTACTAAATCCCTGTGTAAGAACTGGATTCTAGTTTCCTAATTGGCACCTATATGTTTGACAACTTCATGAAAATCCAAAGCTAAGCGTGAGCATAAGGTTTGAAATGTGTATATTATATACATGGTAGACCTCTATTGTCTGGGAGATCGCTATGCCTCAAAGTTTTTAAGAAATGGGAGAGAGTGAACATTGCACAGCTTTGCAACGTGGACTTTTCATCCCATTGTGACACTGTCTGCAATAATTTGAAGCTCCTACACCAAAGTTATACTCTTCTTGTAATAATCAGAAGGGGAAACAAAAAAATCAGGTATCCTCATTTGTTTTTCAACTGAGATGAAAATTGATTTGGAAATGTTCCTTGCTAGAACTGAAGTTGCACTTCCAGTAGTTGGGAGGAGCTCCCAAATTATACTACCCCACCCACGTCTGCCTGCTTTCGGTTTACCTGAGGAGACTCTACAAAGGAACTGAAGGAGGAAAGGAGGACAGCAACAAAAGGGAGAGCACACAGAACAGTTCTAAAAAGGCAGAAATTTCAAGCAGAATGCCTCGAGTGGGTAAGGCCTCATTTTGGGTTATGTTCAGCAGAGATAACACATGGGCAGAAGTCTGTGGCATGTTAGTGGTGCTCATAAATCCTGTTTAAAGCAGATCATGACATGGATCATTTGACCTTTGATCAAGGGTTATGAGTCAGATCCTCAGCTCTCAAGGGATTCTCAAAGATTCTCAAAGGTCGACTGGCTTGAGGGAAAAATGCCCCCAAGTTAAGGATCCAGTCTGTAGTGCAGGGAGGTATCATTCTTTGGGTGCTGAGTTTGCTATGGTTCCTTTTTGACTGGATCATACAAGCCCCACTTATTCTCAGCATTCTTGTCGTAGTAATATTTATCTCCTTGCATAGGAAATGTTCTGCCAGCCTGCTGAGGACCTACAAATGAATAAAACAGATGTAGATTTGTTTCTCTTAGAAAAAATAATATAAATATTTTTTTAGGGAAAATGTTTGGGTTTGTTTTTTTTTTTTGTTGCTCTATACCATAACTTTGAGTTGGAGAATACTGACATTATGGGATTACAGACATGTATCTTCCTCTTGACTCACTATTGGAATGATTTGCCATTTTCTTTACACAATATCTTTTTGCACCTATGCAATTGAAATTAAATTGTTAGTGTGATGTTCAAGGAATACTACTGGCTGGACTCCCCCACCATGTTTCTTCTAATCCTTTCCAAAGCAGAGGTAATTATGTGTCATCTATGAGGAATTTGCAATACAGCTCACTGTGTCCCTTGAGTATCTTTCTTAAGTCATATGATTCTCATAATCAAGAACTTTAAATATTGCAGATGTGGCACAAACAATCTTCCTGGCCCTCTGAGCCACATCCCAAAATTTAGAATTGTCAGACAGCCAGCTTGTTCTTCAGTGCACCAAGGGAGAAGGGTGCTTTGTGCTTTTAGCATGGGGGAAGTGACAGTGACTCTCAGGAACGCTCACTGTCCATTGTGGGTCAGGGCTAGGCCAAAGGGTGTAACTTCAAGATGGAATGAAACGTATAATGCCAACTTCAGGAGCATCTGATAAATTAATCCCTCTCGCAGTAGGGGTTTATCCTGCATAAGCGCAGCCCCTCTGTTGAATGTGGGACACAGTGCCAACATGGAAGCTGTGCCTGGAAGCCTTGTAGCCCAGGGGAAACATGCTGGCAGCATTTCCTGTGGTTCTTTGTTGCTGATGTTTCAAGTGGTGCTACTTCTCTTCCTCTGTCCTGAGATCTATGCCCTGCACTCCACATTTAATCCAACTGATGTTCTCCACTTTAGTTACCCAGGCTGTGGCTTGTGTTTTAACATCACTTGTACACTGTAAGTTGTAGTGCCAAGACCTAGCATGTAAAAATTGTAGCAAGTCCCCACAGAACGTAAGATTTGCCAGAATCATGCAATGTTAGCACATGCTAAATTTGTGCATTCTCATTTACCTTCTGTTGCTTGTTTGTTTTGATGAGTTTAGAGTTGTTAGGCGATCAAGCTCGTGCCTGCAAATAACAACTGTCTGACACTTTCTTTAGAATTCAAAACCAAATATGAGATTTTGATGTTATCATCTATCTTCAGGGATGTGGTATTTTTACTAAAACTCCCCCATTTCCCTGTAAAACTTCAGAGGGAATTTTGTCAGCAAGTGACTAAGACATACAAGTCATATATGACGAACTGGTGCTGCCTAACAAATCCTTCTCATACACCAATGGTCCCTGTGCTCGTTTAAGGCAGATCGGCCCCATGAAAGCAGCTTTATGGCATTCACAAAGCAGGTGAGGCTTGACAGGCACCATTTAATCCAAAAGAACCACCTATTGCCACATCATTCCTGTGTACCCTTGCTTCTGGCCCCCTTCTCTGACACAAGAAATGTGTGGTCAGAGCGTGTTTAGGAGACAGGAACTTCTAATTCTGGCTCTAGCATTTTATTCTTTGGGATGTGAAAGCAGCTATAAGGGCATTTTAAAGGAATTTTAGAAAAATAGCCTCTAATTAGGGTGCCTACACCTGGATATGTAGTCAGAGGCACAATAGGCCTCATTTTCAGAAGTTAATATCTGCAAATGCTTTTATTCTCAGCTGGGATTGAACATTGAGTAGTCAGGGCAAATTGTTCTTTATTAGGCTTGAACATGATTTGTGTTGCAGAAGTTTCTAAGCATTAGGAAACTAATGAGTAGTGCTACTATGAAATGCTATTCACAGTAGCAACTGCAGTTTTCATACCGTAATGCCTTGTGAGATGTGAATTTGAGAAGAGGAGGAGGAGAAATGAAGAAAAATAATCTAAAAATATGGTACAGAAAAGTAGAGTCTACAGAGTGTGTAACGTACAAAGAATGTTGGGAAGATAGGAAACTTTCATTTCTTTAAAAACCCCCAAAGCTCTGTAGTCTCATAAGACTGAAAATAACTTCATGTTCTTCGCTGATGCTTTAAGATATAATGTCTGCTACTCCATCTTCCCTCTCCCTTTTCTGCTCTCAGGAGACCACTTTCTCCAGAAGTGGGTTTTGAGATTTGGGAATACTTGCTAAGAAAGATGGGACATGTCAGAACACTTCTCAACTGTCTTAGAGCCAGTCCTCAGAACACTATTTTCATTTTTGATACCCTTCCTCAGCTGAGGCTGGAGGAAGCATCACAAATAAGGCTTATAGAGCATAAATGCCATTTCAAGGCAGTCTTTTATTTTTACAAGGAACAACCAGATCTATTTGGAAAGCAACCAGCCTACAGAATATTGTTTCAAATAAATTAAGATATTGGGTGTCATAGCTGAAATTTTGGTGTGCAGTTTGCTCTTGGAGCCTGAGTACTTTGGTCTGTGCTGTTTGCATTGTACTAAAGTGTGGCTGAGTTTCATTCTGCCTGCTATCCCCAGGGCCCTCATGAAGAAGAGATTCACATCTCATGAGATTACCCCACTGAGCAAAGAAGTGAAATAAATAATATTATCTTTTAGTTCTGTCAAGTATAGTAGCTCTCAGAGCCTTTCAAGGCAGTGCCAGCACGGGCTGGATCCTGCATCAGTGAATAAAAAGGCATCCTTTACAAGAACAATGCTGCAGAATGAAGCCAATGTGAACCTAATGGGTGGTGGAAAAGAGTGAGCCTTCTTTTCCTCTCCCTAATGGCAAGCCTGCAGGAGGTTATTTTCTGACAGGTGTGAGCCTTGGGGCAAATCAGCCTGCTGGAATTCTTCTACAACAGGAGCTCCTAGTAAATCACTGGAGTAGTAGGAGGGATCTTATTTGAGAACCAATTAGAGCTTGTGTTGGTTGTTTCTCCTTCACAGTTTTAATGAATCCATAACACAGAAGTACTGGAAATAAAAGATTTTGCAGTAGTCTCTGTTAGAAAGCTATAGGGCACCCAGATCCTTCCACAGTACAATACCATGCTTCAAAAGACAGCAGAGGTTGTTATGATAACTTAGACATGTGCGAAGAACCAGGAGAGCTAAAATGAGTTAAATAATTTTGTTATGCTGTAATTTTGGGAAGAAATAGTCCCCAGAACAATTGTTCTTCCCTATTCTGCAGAAAATCCTGCAAAAACCCACTTGAAATGTGTCTGTCAATGCAAACTAATTCAGGCAGGTACAGTAAATTTCAGATTCTTGCATTATCATTACAGAGAATAAACTCCCTTTTCTTTTTACTTGTCGACCAGTCCTTTCACCCAATGCCTTTAACATATTTCTGTAATTAAATTTCATGCCATGTCTCTGAAATACATTATGGCATTTGATCGTACTTTATCTAAAAAATCACAGATAGTCCTTGTCATATCATACAATTCTAGTCTTTGGCAAGGCTGTACAATAACCTCACAATTATCTGTTGTGCCCTATTCCCTATCGGATGCTATGACTTCGTTTCTGTTTCAGTTAACCCTTTAGTGCACTCCAATCTAGCAGTATCTGACAAAGAAAAAAAGTATAATACTGTCCTGAGAAATGGAAGGAGAAAGGGCATAAGCTTAGAGAAGTCAATAAGAAGCTGAAGCTCTCCTAACAAGGGGTTTCTGTTCAAGGTTTCTATAGTGCCAGTGTAATAGGAATACTGCTTTTTTGGTGTGATATTGCAAGTTCGGTTTCCACCTTAAGATACTGAACTGCTGCATGCCAGTCCTTCAAAGCTGATAAGAAGAAATGTCTGTGGTTACAGCTACAATGCATTCTATGTACCTGGAACTGTTCTTAGCTCTGTATCAGGCAATTAAAGATATTTTTAAGTTCCAGTCTTCAAAAGGTAATGGACTTTTTTTTACTTTCTATTAGAAAGTATACTAAAATATTAAACATATCTAAAAGGTTATTATGAACAAACAAATAAGCAAACAAGATAGGAATAGGAATGGAATTTCAGGATGTCATTATAGGGTGCTCATACAGGATTTTTATGACTCTTTCCACCAGAAGAAACTCACTAGACCACGGAAAATTAGCACTATTTTATGTAACATTATTTACTCTTTCATGTTCTGTGTGACTTCATTAGAAGGATGAGAGATGAGTTCCAGCAGTGCATGTGTGTTAATAATAAGCCATACAAATGAGAGTATAAGAGAATCCTGGATGATACATAAGGAATTAGAGCCATGAGGCCATGTGTAAAAGTAGGCATATACTCAGTGAAATGAAGAGCTTGGTAAAAGTCTTTGTAGGAGAGGATCCACAAAGGTGAGGGCTGTGTCAAACTCATCAAGTCTCCTAAAAATTGGTAATCCAAAACGAGAAGCAAAATCCAGGAGTCCTGAATCTTATTCTCTGAGCTATTGTAGGCTTATTTTCACTCTCTTAGATCTTCATCCTTGAAAATACCTTTTGGAAAAAACTTTTCATTGAAACAATGTTAGTTAAAAAAACCCAACAAAACAATTTTGGAGAAAAAAACAGATTTACTGCTCTTGGGTTATGGGACACTAGAAAATGCACTTTGTCTCCAAAATAGGTTGTTCTGAATCCCCTGCACATATGTGTTACTTAAAGTGTGAAGAGAAGTACCTTCGTCAGGACTGATAATTTTGTATTTTAAAGTAGCTGTCTCTTTTAAGCTGTCCTGAAACATCCAGGAATTCCAATAAATTTTTTCATGTGGCACATGTACACTTTCCTTACTGTTTAAACATGGGGATTTTTCCTTCGCAGTATTCAGGGATACACTTTAGTATGGGAGTAAATTAAAAACTGTGAATCCTCCACGGGAGTCTGTGGAGCTTGAGAGTTGCTTTAAAGTAAATGTGTGTGAAAGAGTTTTCTTTGAACAGTAGGGCCATAATGCCTGATTTATTTGAAGAATTTCAGAGAACTGAAAAAGGCAAAAGACACTATTAAAAGACCTAATAAAAGTGAGGAAAAAGCTGTGTCTACTACTACTACTACTTTTACTACTACTACACAACTTCTTGTCTATATTTTCAGTAGGTGCCAATCTCTAAAGATAGGTGTACTACACAGCTGCTGGTTTTGGCCAGTGTATTTTTGGTCTCTGTATTGACAGAGAATATAAATATTCCAAAGGATAGAAACATGTCCTGTGTGATAGGCAATCCAGCATATCAAACAACTGTGCATTACAATGGCTGCTGTTACTGTGCTTTAACTTCTGTGGTCTACAAATCCATGGCATAGAAACCTTCAAAACAAATACTAATAGAAAGCTATTTACACAGAGACAAAATTATTGTAACTCATTTTGAGATTTTCAGGTGACTTGTACTTTCCTTAACAAGTGCCAATGATTGTCACCCCTAGTAATTTCCTAGGAAAAATAGGCAAATATGTATTTTCATCTTTTATGTAGATGATTATTTAGGAATACATTTGAATCTGCACCAAATGTACTGTTAATACTAAGATAAGGCTACAAATATTTTGGTTCTGTCAAAATACATGTTCAGAGGAAGATAGTTTTAAAGCTTGTGAGCATTTTGTACTGACATGTAACTTTAATTTCCAGGAGAAATTGTAAGTGTATAGCAGCCACAACCAGAAACTGTGTGGCAGGCCTGCCACGACTGGAGTGATGATGAAGCAGCACAGTCCAGTGTTTTTTTTAACGATGGAATTGAATTTGGCTAGGAAAGGCTGTCCAGCCTGGGAGCTGCAGAAGGGAACACAGCAGGTATGGGCCTGGCCCTGGCTGAAAAACTAAGGAAAGGTGGGAACTGTTTGGCATCAGAATCAAGAGGATGAAAGATAAGGATAGGAAAAAAAAAAAAAACCAAAACAGAGAGAAGAGAAAAATGCAACTGTCCGAGCAAATACATTGAATCAAGAGGTGTGCAGGGAATATGAAATAATAAAATGGCCACAAGGCTGGGAGCTGGGGCAGGGAATAGGTGTGAACTTGCAGATCTGGAGTGCAAAGGGTGGCTGGAGGTTTGATGAGTTAGAAAAGGGAGATGGATCTGATTGAGAACAGGAAGGGAGAATTGGGTCTGGGAAGAGATACATGATAGTCTTTTATACTCCTTCCTTCACTGAAATGTCTGAGTAGCTTTTTGCGTAAAACTAATAACACCCCTAATTTTCTCTGGGTGATAGGAGGGTATCTTTATCTGTTGAGCTGGAACTAGACTAAGTCATTTGGATGTTTAGTTTGTGCTTTTGGGGAGTTAAGAGAGAAATATTTCTTCTTTGATCGGAGACCCTTTGGAGTTTGGTGACAAACTGTGAATGCCTTTTGTAGTGAGAAACCTTTTAAAAATTATTCTGAAGGATACCTGCATCATTGCTTAAAACCACCCATACTCTGATCATACTCTGAACTCCCTTTTTTTCTTTTTTGGTCCAGTTAACCTCAAAAAGGGCAAACTTCATCTGCTCTGCTGTGTTTTCTTTGACTTGTAATCTATGCTGGTGCAAATGGAAGTAGCTGCTGCAGTTGTTTGTAGATGTTCCTGCAGTTTGTGATGTTGCTGGGGTTGATCTGACAGCTCTTTGGCCAACAGGGCCAGTGCCTAACACCGGCGTTGGAAGCTGACTAGGAGCTGTTTGGAAAGGTCCGAAGCAACAATGTGTTGGTTTTGTTTTGTGTTTTGGGGTGTTTTTGTAGTAACATTTTGATACAATAGTTGCAACTAATCAATCCTGATGGGGAAAATGCCTGCCTTCCCCTGCCCAGAGTCTCCTGGGCAAGATGAGAGTTTCCCCACAAGGGAAAGGTGAAAGAGATTATTTTGCAAAATGTCTGCTACTTGGACAGTCCAAATGAGCATAAACAGTGGAAATCTGCCTCTTTTTGCTGAATGAGGGCTGTCTACTTTCTGTGAAAGGTGCTAAAAATAACTTCTGATTTGAATGTTCCTCTTTTCTATTCGTTATCATTTGAGTCTTCTTTGGCTTCAATCTGCACCAGCTGTTTTCCACCCTAATCTTTCCCGTAGCAATCTGGCCACGTTTGCAGCAGCGGTGGTAACGCTGGGTGAGGATGAAGTACTGCAGTTGTCCTTGGCATGTTATTGCCGGCTAAACCGGTGAAATCTCATTAGGTTAGATTTCTTCATGGCCGCTTATGAATGCCTAAGGGTGGGAGATGCCTGTGGTCTGCAGAGATAAAGGCCTTCGGAAAGGAGGAGCAAACGCTTATCAATGCTGCCAGTGAAAGACGAACGTCTGGAGTCTTTTCAGAGTTGGGCCAGCTCTTTCTGCGCTCTGCTGTGGGCACAAAAACAGCATTTGTGGTAAAGCTCAAAGGGTCATACCTGTTCCTATAGCCTCGGAAAAGCACAGGTTTAATGGCATTAATCAGCGAGGATGAAAGAAGGGAGCAAAACCTGAAAATATTGGAATAATTTTTCCTTCTCTGGGCTTTCCTTGGGTTCCTCTGTGGGCAGAGGGCGGACAATACCATGTAGTCCTGCCTGCGGTGTTCCTTAGGCGCTTGAAACCAGGCAGAGCTGCCAGCGGCAGGGCGGGAGTAGCGCTGGAGCGTTACAGGAGACACGACGGCTTGATCGGCCCCGGGTTCCCGGAGGAAAACACTGGTTCGCTGTGGGAGGGGGCAGCTCCGGGGCCGGGACAGCCGCGAGCCCCGCCCCGCCTGGCGTCATGGAATTCCAGGGCGCTCCCGCCAATGGCGGCGGGGGCACGTCCAGTGCTACCCGCGGCAGCCCCGGCGCGGGGGGGCTCTGGTCCCCGCCGGTGACCTCGGGGCTCGGTCCCGCCGGGCTGCTAGGGAGGGCCGCAGCCCGGGAGAGAAAAGGGAGCAGCTCCTCCTGCGGGAGAAGGACGCGGGAGCAGCCGGACGGAGAGCGCTGGAAGCACAGCCGCTGCCTCCGCACCTCCGGGAGCGGGCAGAGCTAAAGTTGAAAGAGACAACCTATGGATTATTAACCTCTGGGCAGCTTCTTGAGGCTGGGAACTAGTGCTGACCTCTTTTAACTTTTCCAGCTGCTCATCATGGGATGTGTGTGTTATGTGGGAATTTCGGTTCGTGGCTTTTAGAGTTTACAGAGCATTTGCAACCACTCTTATTGTGTAATACTGCACAGCTCAGAGTTCACTTTCTGACTGTCCAGTAAGGTGCTGTTCTCTCATAAAATGCTATTCAATAGATAAATCATTCCACTGATATTTCTTTAAGTATAAATAAAATCCTTTGTGGTTTCTTTTTCCTGACAGTCAACTCTCATAAACTCACTGTAGGGTCAGAGGTGTATGTGTGGTATGTCTGGTCATGTCTGTGTGTGCAGCCTGCTGTATTTGTCTGAGCACTAATGCAGTCTATATCTATTTTAGCAGGGTGTTCTGCCCACGATAACACTCTCTTTCTTGTCAGGTTTGATTAGCCCCAAGTGAATGCTCACATGGCTAAACCACTTCTGCTGCTGGAGGTAGTTTGGATGTCTCCACACAGAACTGCATTACATCACCATCCGTAACACAGATTTTGCAGATCAAATACAGCTCCTTCTAATGCCTAAATGACAGACAAGATGGTGGCACCAGTTTGTGTGAACAGAGAATCTGACTCTCTAATTGAGATGTGCTTAAGACAACTGCTAGTGACTGTTTAGTTGTATGAGTACAGGTTACTTCCCCTCAGGGCATTTTAATACTGACATTAATAGAAAATAAAGAGCCAATTTTCTGATTAAACATCACAGCAGCTGATACAACCAGTCGGGATCTGCTGGCGATGACAGTGTGAAACTTACAGTTGCTTTTCCAATAGCTGCATTTCAAAGTTGAGACAGTTTGACAACACTGATGCAGGAAATGAGGCTCTTCTTCCTTGCCCAACAGTAGATTTTCCTTGTGACCTATCATGCCTGCAATGTGTTTCCAGGCAGAAGTAACTCCAGCAGACCCCCCTGACACTCAGCTCTCATTTTACAGACCGAGTATGGCCCTGCCACAGGAGATACTCACTGAGTGGGCTCTGATGGGCCAGTTTACACAGAGAAATTTTTTGTGTTGCTTCTATGAAAAGAAAAAAGTCACAGAATCACAGTATCAATTAGGATGGAAAAGACCTCTGAGATCATTGAGTCCAGCCTTTGTCCTAATACCACCTTGTCAACTAGACCATGGCACTAAGTTCCATGTCCAGTCTTTCCTTAAATCCATCCAGGAATAGTGATCCCACCACCTCCCTGGGCAGCCTGTTCCAACGTCTACTCACCCTTTCTGTGAAGAAATTCCTCCTGATGTCCAAGCTAAACTTCTCCAGGTGTAATTTGAGGCTATTTCCTCTTGTCCTGTCATTGTTGCCTGGGAGAAGAGGCCGACCCCCACTTGACTGCGACCTCCTTTCAGGGAGCTGTAGAGCGCAGTAAGGTCACCGCTGAGCCTCCTTTTCTCCAGGCTAACCACCCGCAGCTCCCTTAGCAGCTCCGTATAGTGCTCGTGCTCCAGACCCTTCCCGAGTTCCTTTGCCCTTCTCTGGACTGGCTCTAGCACCTCCATATCCTTCTTGGAGTGAGGGGCCCAGAACTGGACACAGCATTTGATGTGTGGCCTCACCAATGCCGAGCATGGGGGGGAAATCACTTCCCTAATCCTACCGGCCACACAGTGAACCCCCAAACCAGAAAGAACCCACCTGAAACTCAGTAAGACCAACGCCGGAGGACGACGAGGTCTCTTACACCTCGGTGGGGGTAAGATCCAGGCCTCTCTGGCTGCCGGCGGGCGGAGCGGGGGTGCCCTTGCTGGTGCGCGTTGTGTCCCGGACCGCCGATGGGCCGCCGGCAGGGAAACACCGGGACTGGGAATCCCCCCGCGCGCGCGGCG
>VZRN01002533.1:333933-347310 GCA_013397935.1 Dasyornis broadbenti | reverse complement strand
CTGGGCGGGAGCGGGTCCCTGCAGGGCGCCGGAGCCGCCGCGAGAGGGCGCCGCGCACCCGCGGATGCGCCGGGGCTCCCGCATCGCCCAGCGCGCCCCTGTCCCGAAACCTGGCCTTGGGCACCCCAGCCGGAGCCGGCGACAGAGCTGTCAAACAGCCCTCCTAGTGCTGAAGTTTTCCAGTCCTGGCTCGGTGCAGAATGGTGACAGTCGTGCTTCGGCATGGAGGATGGTTTTGAGCTAGGTGTGGGTATTCCTTGGGGAAAATGTGGATTGGGAAGTGGGTTTCGAATAGGGAATTTAATACAAAAGTCCAAGAGGGGTTCTTACTAATGTATCAAGGTGTCTGAAGAAAGGGTGCCAAGAGGCTGGAGCCAGGCTGTTTTCAGTGGTGCCAAGCAACAGGACAAGAGGCAACAGGGTACATACTGATGCACAGGAAGTTCCACCTGAACACGAGGAAGAACTTCACTGCGAGGGTGACTGAGCACTGCAACAGATTGCCCAGAGAGTTTGTGGAGTCTCCTTCCCTGGAGATATCCATAAGCCATCTGGACACAATCCCGAGAAACCAACCCTGGGATGACCCTGCTTGAGCAGAGGTTGGGCTAGATGAGCCATTGTGGTCCCTGCCAACCCGACCCATTCTGTGATTCTGTCTCTTGCTCTAGGTGTGAGGCAGAATTAATCAATTGGGAGAAAGGTAATAAAGCTGGAGCAGAAAAAGACAAAGCTTCCACAGAAATAAATGTGGTGTTAATTTCTCAGGCAGACATCATGTTTGCAAATGTATGTTGCTAATCCAAATTTGAAATTCTGACATGAAAACTAATATGAGGAAATATGCTGAATACTTTTGACTGATAATATAACAGAGAATAGAAATTTCATTAGTTCTGTGAATGTTGACAGTAGGGAAGAAGATCCAGTAAAAATCCCTTAAAATCATGGTTGCTGTCAGGCCCCTCGCTGAGAGGGTACCTGTGGTACAGCTGAACTCTGGGCAGCTTTGTGATTTACCATGTCTGCACTGAGCTGTGTTGGTGTCAGGTGGACAGCACGCTTTAGCTAGGTCTTACCTTGGTGAAGTCAGGCCTCAGGAGTCTGCCTGAGGGATCCCTGTGGAAGCCAGTGGAAGGTGGCACAGCTTGGTGGTGAGAAGACTGTAGTCCTTTGCCAGCAGAACTGATTTTCTATGGTAAATGTTGGGATTCTCCTAGGGAAAACAGAAGCATCTGGTGCTTGGTTTAGTCTGGAGGATGAACCCCTATTTTTAAGGTGATGCAGAATATGTTTTCAATGCTAATTATTATTTATTTTTATTACTTAATTTTACTAGGCCGGGTACTGTAGCTCTGCGTGAAATCAGGCGCTATCAAAAGTCCACCGAACTTTTGATCCGTAAACTCCCCTTCCAGCGTCTGGTGCGTGAAATTGCTCAGGACTTCAAGACAGATCTGCGCTTCCAGAGCGCTGCCATCGGTGCTTTGCAGGTGAGCCTTGCCGAGGGTCCGGGGCACGTTGGGCCTGCCGGGGGCAGCGCTGGCAGTGCCCTCCCAGCCGGGATTCCCTGGGGGCCCCGCCCCGCTCCCCCATTGGCCAGGCTGTTTCTAGGGTTAGTTTGAGCTCCCTCTGATTGGTGGGACTGCCGCGGTGGGCGTGGCCCACACCGGTAGGGAGAGATGCGCACCTCAGCCTGCCCTTGCACACGGACGACCTGGGAATGCCTATGGGTACCATAGGATTAAATAACGCAGGGGCAACTCAGCAGCTCCTTACAGAGCCTACAAGTGTTGTTTTGTGGGGGGCTGCTTTGGTTTTGGTTCTTTAAATGACTCCTCAATTAGTTAGAACAGTGCCACTTATTAAGATGCTTAAGAGAGGTGTGTTTCCTCCACCCCTGACCTCTGCTGGAGGCTCTGCTTTTGGAAGCTCTGCAGCTGGAGAGGGAATGCCATGTAAAGCTGATTCTGGGGTATCCTAATGGAGGTCTTGGTATCCTCAAATGCTCACTAAAGTAAAATAGCTCAGTAAGCCACATCTAAACACAGTTAGGGAAATAGCTGCTTTCCTAGGATGTGGTTGATGCTAAACACACTTTTTAATATATTAATTACATAACTTATTTAGAGTATACAGAGAGTAAAATATTAATGGCTCTTTCTGCCCTAAATGCCTGAATCTAAGTTAGGACCCCCCACAAGACTCAGTTCTTATCATGGGAACATCTCCTTCTCATGATAAAAGACACTCCTGATTACAGAGAGATCTTTACTGTTCTTTTAGCTGTTGAAAGATTGTTCCAGAACCTATCTGTAATTGTAGTCTGCCTGATATGCAGGCAAAATGGTCTTTAGTTAATGGCTTCCACTTGATAAAGGATCAAGACATATGCCATGAGAGCCTATGAACTTGGGCACATGCTTAGCTTCAAAAAGTGGCTGTGTGTGCTTGCAGAGTTGTTGCTTCTGCTTTTAGTTATTCAGCTTGGCAGTTCTTAAATCCTGAGGTTTATCTGTGTATTTCTTTATCTAGAACTGCCTATTAAAATTTAGTAGTTACTACACTTTCAGAAGGCTGCTGGTTTGAACGTTCCTTGTTTTGCATTAGGGAGTTGTTGATATAGAACTTGTTCACATACTATATACAAATTTGAAAAAATGAACTCAAAAATTAAAAATAATTTTTAAAAACCCCAAACCACAGCAAAAAAATTTTAACCCCTTGGGTATCATGGTGATTTTTGCCAGCATGGATATTTGGTGAAGTGTCTTAACTTCTCACATAGTAATTTGATAAAACTTTGTTAAGGATTCCCATATCCTACTGCAAATGAAGTGACTTACTAATACTACAGTCCTCTTCTGCTGTAGTGAATATTCTTCTTTCTTCATATTAGATAATTTTATGTTCTAAAACAGGATCTTTGAACCTAATAAGTTGATTCTTGGAGTTCCTGGCAATGAAGTGGTTCACACAAGCTCTTCTGTTGCGTGTATTCTAGAAAGGGTGACCTCGACCTCCTTTCTATAATTGAGCCCCATCATTCCCATCTTCTCAGCCCAGGTGTTGCTGTGTCCAATACTGGCTTCCTAGGAGATTGACAGGTGTTAGAATTCCATGTCAACCCAAAAGTGTGTAAACAGGTACCATCACTGTACTGAGCTTAGCAGCAGCTAACTTAACATGAGTCAGGAGAATATTCAGGTCCAGCTGAGCATCTGTCTAACTTGGAATCCTGTCTGCAGTTGTTCAGTAACAGGGAAAGCCACCGTGGTGGCATGTGCTCCCAGGTTCTGACCCCTGATTCTCACAAGTGTGAGGTGAAAACCTTCTGTGATAGAGGGGGCCTGTGCTGTGTCCCCAAATAGGCAGGACATGCTTAGGCAGGAAGACAGTACAGGAGCACGACAAATGTCAGGTGGTAATTCTCTGACATGTCCTGGTTTTGATGGTTCAAGAAGTTCTCTTATTTCTAATAATTCTCAGTATATTTTTTTCTGCTAATTTTTGACTTTTGAGTTAAGCTCAAAAGACTCTTCAGTATCTGTGGGAGAAGCTGTGTGCCTCAACTGTGTGTTGTGAAGGAATACCTGCTCTTCTCTTCCCTGGCACCTGCCCATTTCTCCTGATGCTCAATAACTCTTACTCTGGAAGAGGCAGCAGACAAGTCACTCAAATAGTGTAACCCAGTCTTTGAAAAGAGAACTTCCTAAACAAATTAGCTTTTTTATAAGATACCCCCTTCCTATCTTGTGAGAGTCCCATCAGAATATTAGTTCCATTATGTTCTGGAGGATGTCTTTACCAAATGGCAGCAGAACACAGCCTTGGAGATACAATATTATTTGGTGCTTTATAAGAAAATGGAGGCTTTTAGTTTCTGAAAATCTAAAATTTTTGGTGTTTGTGAGTAATAACGATCAAAACCTCAACTTAATGCCATATTATATAGTACTTTTAATTCTTGACTACGATTCTTCCTGGAGCTTGGAGAGTGAAAATGTTCTTAATTCTTTTCTTCCACACTAGGAGGCAAGTGAAGCCTACTTGGTTGGCCTGTTTGAAGACACCAACCTGTGTGCTATCCATGCCAAACGTGTCACAATCATGCCAAAAGATATCCAGCTAGCACGCCGCATACGTGGGGAGCGTGCCTAAACCTCACCACAATGGGTTTGTCATTCTCGAAGCAAAATCTTCTTCCTGTTATTGGTAGTAATGAACGTTAGATATTTTTTCCATGGGGTTAAAAGGTACCTTAAGTATATGGTTAAAAGTGGAAAAATAGGGGACAGAATTGGGTATTGGCAAGTTTTCTTTCCATTTTCATTTGTGTGTGGATTTTTAATATAAACAAGGGGACATAAAAACAATCAATGTGGTCAAAAATAAAAAAAACTAATTGTTGAAACTTGTTCACCAAAACAACTTTATAAAAAAATTATAAATAAATCTGTCAAATTTTTCTGGACAATACCAGCATTTGGATTTTTTTAAACGAGTAAATTTCTTATCAATGGCAAATAAATGGTGTTTGTAGCATTTTTATCATACAGTAGATTCCATCCATTCACTATACTTTTCTAACTGAGTTGTCCTACATGCAAGTATATGTTTTTAATGTTGTCTGTCTTCTGTGCTGTTCCTGTAAGTTTGCTATTAAAACATTAAATGATGCTTGTTCTTAGTCTTGATTTTTAAATATTACACACGAGTTATATTGATTAAAAAGTGATCAGCCTTCCCTCCCCTTTTTCTCTTCAATGCATGGCCTAATTACTTAGAGCAGATCTAGAAAACACTAGGAGTGCTGCCTTGACTGAAGTAGTGTAAATGTGAGGTTCTTTTAAGGGTGTAAAATTTGTTTGCTCCACATGAAAGCACATTTAGTGAGTTTAGTATCATGTAGAGTCTGGAGCTGAACTGAGCTTTCTGAGCTACAATGCAAAGAAGAAGAAATTTGTTGTCATTTAGATTCAGCACTAAATCAAGTAAGAAAGGAATTCGGAAGCATTTCTGATTTTAATGTTTTTTTTAGTATGGTGTAAGTGGTGGAGTGTAGTGGTTTGGGTTTTTCTATTTGGGGATTTTATTTTTCTTGGGTGTTTTTTGTTGTGATTTTTTTTTTTACCCTTTTTCACTCTTCGTTTCTTGGTTTGTAGCTGTTCCTTTTTTGTTTGACTACCTTTGTTTCAGTCACACATTCTAGCATTTTTGAGAGCATAGTGCATGTGATTAGTTTCAGTTTGTACACTCCAATCTAAAAGACACTTTTGTACCATTTTTGTTACAGTTCTTTGTAGAAGCAGTACTTGGACAGGAACACATATTTAAAACTTTTTTAATATTCTTCCGCAATTGCTGATGAAAGTTTACATGAAGAAATTTACTGCTGAAATTACATTCTGTGAAAACTTGGTTTTAACTTTTCCCCCTGAAATTTGTTTAAGGATTCTGGCAGACCAGTCTGGAAACAAGTTATGTGCTGTAGTTCCTGATAGCTCTTGCAGATAATGAAATGAGTTCCATAGAAAGTATGTAGGTGGTGAACAGATTTCACTTCCATGCTAAAGCTCCTGCAGAGCTTATTTGCTGCTAACTTCTTTCAAGAGATTTTGAGTGAGCTCTAAACACGAGTGAATTTGTCTGAAGATTTCCAAAGAGGATTAATAGAGATATATTATCTGCTTAGGTATCTTGAACGGAGAGCCAAAAATTACAGAATAAATCACATTGTTCATAACTTGCTCAGCTTTGGTAATGAATGCTGTCTGCCTGGGTTGTGCAAAGTAAAGTCTATTTAAATGGAGTAGCTTGTCACAGGCAAGAGTAATGCTAGGCAAAATGTGATCACATCCTTTTGATGCCAAGCAGTTCATAGCTATCAACTAAAAATTAAGGAAGACTTGTCTTGGAGCATCCAGAACAACAGAAATATAAAAGGTGAGCAACTAAGATTTAACTGACTTAAGATGTCACTTCTGTCTACTTGATAGCAACCCTGTTAAACTTGCTATCAATGCATTTCAATATAATTAGCTACTTATTTTGTCCTGTACTTCAGAATTCTGTTTCACCTATCAGTCAACAGTGCTGCAAGCACCTACACAAAAAGGTAATTAGGCTGGGGTTTTTTTTAATTAAATAACCTAGAATTGAAGTACTGATAAAGGAATTTATTTTTTTTCTTTCTTAAGCATATTAGGAAACTAAATCTAGAGATTTTGGTAGTCAGAAGAAATACCAAGTTCTTTCTCTTTGAGAGAATTGGGGTGAAGAATATCCCAGTTTAACTGATGATGCAGTTAAACTGTTCAAGGCAGAGGAAATCGTAATGGAAGATGAGAGGATCAGGAATCTCTGCAGATGACAGCATTTCGGTGTGCACTGCTGTACCTCCAGCTTAGGGATAAACTTGGCCTTTTGAGACTTGTGTTTCTAGAGATGCCACATGAACCCTGTCAGTGATAAGCTGTCTGTATCAATGTCAAGAAACTTCAGTTTCTAAAATAGTTTATCTCTTTTTTTGCCCCCATACCAATTGCTGTTTCCTGGGCAATTCAGGCACAGCTGAGATTTTGGATACTAGAAAAAACTTCTGGTCATGTGGACACTGTTCTGTGGAGCAGTTTAACTCTTAGTTGGAGGGATGGATGTAAAGTGACTCCTTGTTAGTAACATTCATATTCAGAATTTGAACATCTCTTTAAGACGTTGTTTCATGTATGTCCACAACTGAATTTCTGAATTATTTTGGTGAAGTCCTTTGTAATGTGTATGTAATAAGCTGGTTTTAAGGTTTCTGATTTATATTTTTATGTTAACAGCAGTATTTACTTGCTATGTCCTCCAGAATAAGTACAAAACCTTATTTTATGTTAGTTGCTTTGTATTAGCATCACAAAAAGCCAGCTTGCTTAACAGAGCCAAAAATTAATGTAGTGGGAAATAATTTCAGACACAAGATCAGTGGCTTTATCAAATTCAACTTGCAGTTCTTGAGAGTTTGATTACCATGGAGGTTAAACCCAGCGTTTCAGATTTTGTTTAGGAAAGTAACTTGCTGAATATAAAGTAACTAATATTAGTGTACCTATGTTTAGTGTTGTGTCTCTGGGCTGTGTTCCTCCAGCCCTTTATCCCACATAGCAGTAGCTATTAGGTGATCCTAATCCAGGGAGCAGATTCCACTTTTTGATGTGACTGAAACCAGTGTGTCTCACATCCATACTCCCTGTG
Source organism: Dasyornis broadbenti (assembly GCA_013397935.1). Classification (NCBI taxonomy): domain Eukaryota; kingdom Metazoa; phylum Chordata; class Aves; order Passeriformes; family Dasyornithidae; genus Dasyornis; species Dasyornis broadbenti. Next base: position 340,068 of record VZRN01002533.1, on the reverse strand, counting down.
CAGCTGGTTTTGGTCAATTAGCCAGAATTGGACTCTGCGTATCTGCTTGTTCTGAAGCTCTAGAGCAGGCAGGAGAGGAGGAACATCCATTTCCCTTGCAGCACACAGTTTAGGTTCAGTCTCACAGTACACTTAATCCAAACCTGTGCTACCATTCCAATACCAGCTTTTCCTGCCACACTTGCCTCCCTTGGGGCACTGTGATGGGTTATTTCCATGTATCTTCTGGAGCTTAATTTAAGTTTCAAGGTTTAATAAAGTACAGGCAATGTTCTGGTCAAATATTTTGTTCATTGCAATTTTGTTTCTTACTCTGGCAAACAAATACACAACTTTTCTTGGCCTTCATAGGAGTAAGAACTTAATAATACTTTTCATATCACTTGGTTTCAAAGGCTTGAATTAAGGGGAGGAATTCTAGTGTCAGGATAGTTGTTGGGGTTTTTTCTCCCCTGGTCCAGATCAGGAGGATATTGGGCAGCTGTTTGCTCAGCTTTTACTTGTATCTTACTCCCATGTATAATGAATCATCCTCAGTGATGGGATGTTTTTGCACTAAGTGGATGTTGCAAACTTGTTTGTGACAGATTGGCCTCTAAACAGACAAGTATTTTACTGAACAGAAAGCCACTTTTTATGGTTTTTTTTTTTTTTTTAATCTGTTAGGAGGCTTTGATCTTTTGGCCATGGTAATGCTATGTCAAAAAAATAGCTCAGTGTGTAAAAACCTTTACATCTGTCAATAGTGTTAAAAAGGAATTCTTAGGACTGCACAGGCTGATCTTCTTCATGTAAGCTACCTTTTTGATTGCCTCCTTAGGAGTTAGTACCTGTTACATGATTACAACTAAATAAATATACAAGAAATTATTTATTTTAGATGAAGATTATAGTCTAATTCTGAGAAATGGTTGCAAAATGCTGACACTCAGGAATGCTCTCAGTTGCAGCACACCTAGGCTGAAGCTTTCTGCTTTTTCCTGTCCTCTGTAGCAGTAATGCTAAAAATCAGGCCGCTGAGGTAAAATCCCACAAAAGATGAGATTGGGGTCAAAAGCAGCATGTGTGCTCTCCAAGCCAACATAATCGTTGCTCTTCAGTGGCAAATAATCCTGGATTTTGTCCACCTTTCTTGAGAGCACATTTGTAGGCTTATACGATGCTTGTGGTTTGAGATGTGCACGCACATTCTCTGCTGTGTTGGCCAGTGCCAGCAGCATCCCCCTCATCTCCTTCTGCAGGCAGGCTATTACACACAGCAGGGTCTCTAGCAGCAGGGGTGCTTTATGTTACTGAAAGCTCCTGTGATGTCGGAAAGATTTAAGAAGGAAAGGATTAAAAAAGCCCGAAAAAGAAAAAAAGATCCCTACAGCTCTGGAACCCACTTGTGTCTCCCAATGGTCTCAGGACTGAGGGTTCTCATCTCGTTGTCTTGAGAGAGGAGCTGCCCTCACCTCCTCTTTGTGTTCATGTATGTGCTGCTTCATGGAAGCATCCCAAGCAAAACCCAATTGGAAAATATCTGTGGCCTATACATTCCAGGGTGCGTGTGAGCTAATCCCACATGCCTTGGTGATAAATGTTGACCCTTGGTTGTGCCCCTACCACTCTTTGCTCCTGTGCAGTTGATTTCCTCCCCTGCCAACCTAGATTTGCAAGAGATTGTGTGAGTTTCACTTTAGTTCTCCTCATTGTCTGTTGAGTTGGTGAGGAGTATATTCTCTCTTCTGCCTTCATCTTGTGACTGTTTTGAGGAGAGGCTGAGATAACACCGCAGTCAGCATCAGGTGAGAGATGTTCATTACTTTTCTGTGTGCTGAAGGAGCAGGAAGGCTGAAGGCACAGTATTTCCAGTCCTGCTCAGACCTCCTTTGCTGAATGCATCACTACCTGGCAGCTGAGGCCCTGTCAGGCAGCCCGTGGCTGGGAAGGCTGCCAGGTGAACACATGGGCACGGATGCCAGCCGTGAGAAGCGTGAGCACGAAGCGGGGATGGCAGGATGGGCGTCCCAGCTGGAGGCGTCCCCAGGACTGGTTCCCGCTGAAGGGCTGCGTGTCCCTACAGCTGAAGGCTGGAGTCACTTCAAAGGGCCCCGGTGCTGGCTAATTTGGGGCACGGGAGAGCTGCCAGGCTGTGGCGTGCAGATCCCTGGGACCTTGGGCCTTGGCTTGGCTCTGGAGCAGGGTAGGGAGCTGGCAGGAGTGGCACAAGCTTCTTTGTGCCGCCTTGCTGACGTGTTCTGCCCAGAGGGGCTGTCTCCACGGGCAGTGCGTGATGGCTTTTCCTTTGTGCCTCCTGCCATCTGCACCCCGCTGGGGCTCAGGGCATGGGCCAGGGAAGATGCTCAGAGGAGGGGAGACTTCTTTATCAGGTCCCGGGTGTGTGGGCAGCATTTGGAGCACAGGGGTGCCAGGCTGGTGCCAGCACCTCTCTCCCAGGAGGAGAGGGTGTAAGCTGGGACTTCACCAGGCAGATGTGAGCAACAGGAGCAGTCCCAGGGGCTGGTTTGAGGGATCCTGCTGTGGATGGATACACTGTCTTCCTGGCATGGTTGAGGTAGGTTGTTCCAGGAGGGTTTTGACATATTCCCAGGGCATGACCTGAGCTGTGGTTTGCAGGCCTGACTCTTGGAGCAGTCGCTGAAGTGACTCGAGGGAGTTGTGACTTGCTCCCGACTGGACTGGAACTGAGCTAGCTGGGGAGCTCAGGTGTTTCCTGAGACAACACAGCACCAACCAAGGGAAAGCATTACACAATGTGCGGACATGCAGTAGCTGTTGGCTCCCTCCAGCCCCCTCTTCAGGTCTGTAAGTGCAAAAAATGAGAAAAAGCATTTTTCTTTGCATTGTTGAGGAAGAGGGAGTCATTTAATGGATTTGGGTTAGGAGCTTTTATGGTGATGCCATCCCCATCCCCAAGAGAAAGACATCCCTCTCCTTCCCTGGGGCACGAAATGCTTTAAAATTATGATACTTGCCCTTGTTTTGAAGTGTGGAGCTGGCTCTTTGATAAAACCTCCAGCTCTGCTGTGCAGCTCAAATGTAGTGGAGTTAAGAGATGTTTTCTGCCTGGTGTCAGTTTGAAGACTCGCAGACGCTGAATCCCTCTAAAGCAGGGCACATCTGTTCAGGAATCTGATCTCATTTCTGCCATATAAGTTCTCCAGCTACATGGACCATTTGCTTTCATGGAACTAATTGCTTTGAATGCTGTGGAAAAAAGAAGCCAAAGCCACAGACAGCATCTAACCTTGCTAGTGTTTATTCAATAAATTAATAAACACAAATAGGGTAGCATTCAAGTACACAACAGTGCACAGCCTATTTTTAAGCCATCCTAGATATTGCTGGAAGAGCACACTGTGCAGCAGCCTCTCTCTGTAATGTGAAAACCCTGGCTGTGGGTGCCGACAGGGGTTACAGTGCACCCAGGAGCGTTGTGGAGCCAGGGCGTAACAGCTCCATAGAAACACATCTGCTCCTGCCATGCCGAGAAGTGGCTCCTGTCTCCACTGCTGCTGGCACTGAACTGCCCCCCTGGTCTGCCTCACCTGAGCCTCAGGAGCTCCTGGAAAACACAGTGCTAACAGCAGGCTGCTGTTGGCCTTGGCACGTTTTACTGAGGCTGCCCTGGCCTTCCTCCTGCCCGAGTGCTGTGCAGGCAGGGAGTATGCTCCCAGCATGGAAGGAACACAGTGAGCCTGTGTCCCCAGGTACAGGGAAACCTGGGTCACTCCAACTCTGTCTCACTGTGACTTGTGTGCTCTCTCTGCGACTCAGAAAAGCTTTATTCCATTCTTGCTATAAAGCTTCTTCTCTGCCCTGCTGCATCACCCTCCCCTCTCTGCACATCTGTAGCCCTGCTCCCTGTGAAACAGGAGTACCACCACATTCCCTGTCTGAAAGGAGCAGAGGGTCTTCCCCATGCTCAGGCTCCCTCTCCTGCTACTGCATCCACACACAATAAAAATAGTGTTATATATACATATATTTATTGTAAATATATTATTGAGGATTATATGTAATTATATACGTGCATATTAAAATACACTATAATAATGTTATTATTTAAATGTAAGGTTGGGCACATGATTTTTTATGCTTAGATTATAACATATTTTTAGTATAAATATGTATTTAAGCATATTAGAAAGCATTTCCTCAATCTCATACCAAAGTCACGAGAGGAGAGGAATGGAGTACAATGGAAGGTTGCTGCTAGCTTTACATAGATATCTCTGTATCTATAATTACTTTTTTTCTATAGGGCTGTTAAAGGTAGGTTGCCCTAAGTTTACTTGTTAATGTTGCCTTTTCTGTATTTTTTTTTTTTAAAGTGGCAAAAGTTAAGTGGATATTCCAGAAAGAAAGGATGTTTTTACAGAGGTACAGTATTATAACGGCACCAACCAAGCTATGGAACTCGTTTTTATCACCCAGGCCACAGCCACCAGGGGCCAGCCCAGGCACTTTCTTTAGCTGATATGAAGGGCTGCAAAGTGGTGAACAGCGATTTCTCTCCCTCCTATGCATGTACCTGCTCTCTTCTGCCCTCTTCTCACCTCCTCCAAGAGCTGCCTTCATGGTCTTGAGACAGCACAGTTCTAATGATGACTTCTTTCTTGGGCATCTTTTACTAAATAAGAAAAAATCTATTTTATTTCTCCAACAGTCGTCCATCCTGCTGGGATTCCAGCATATGCTCTGCAGAGCAGCTCAGAGTCAAGGTGTGTGCCTCAGCCTCCAGCTTGCAGACACAGCATGCAAGGAAGATGAGGAATGGGATGCAGTAAACCCAGTGTTCCATCAGGCTTCTGGCTGAATTTGGGGTCACACAAAACTGTGGTTTCCCCTCATGACAGCAAACCTGTGGGGTTGTGGGTTTTACTGACAGCTGGATGAAGATGGCTCCTCTGTCTGCAGCTCACTGTTAAGTGAAGTGAACAGGTAGCAGCCAAAGTCCACTGTCAGCTGACTGGCGCCACATAGCACTGCTTTTATTTAGCACCACGGTGTTCCAGTCTTGCTCAGGATGTAGCCTGGTACTAATCACTTCTTCATCTGGCTTAATTACGATATGTAATTAAGCTGACTTGCAGCTGCTTTTATCCCAGCCAATGTGGGGATTCACAGAGTTACTATTGCTGCATCCTGTGAGTGCAGGGAGCTGCTGGACCAAGGGGCCAAATCTCAGCTCCTGGGTGAAACTTAGGTACTGAGCTATAGCTGTGGGGTGGAGGCAGTCAAAATGAAATTAAGCAAGGCTTTAGCTGTTGGTACTACCCTCTGGTGCTCATACAATGCCACAGTTGTGATCAGTGCTTCACAGCATGAGGAAGAGCATGCTGGAAGTGTTTGCATATCAAATAAACTCAGGACCAAGTACAACAAACCACAGGGTGGGGCAAAAGTGTGATGGAAACACAAGCAAAAAAAGGAGCCCTGGGGAAGAGCTTCTCTGGGATGCAGTCAGCACTGGGGGACGTACACCCCCAAATTCTCTCTGTGAGCCCAGGAGCAGGATTTCCCTTCCCAGCCTTGCCCTTAGAATGACTTTAAGTCTTTTGGGCAAGTTACATCCTTTCTGGATTTTTGTTTTCTCTCCTATATAACGTTGCTGCTTTTATGCTTTGCAGTGGAGCTGGGACAACTGTAACTATTTGCAACACGCTCCAAAGAGCCACCAACCACTAGGTGAGATTTACCCTGGGGGTGAGGGGTTTAGATCCTGAAATGCACCCTCCTCCTATTACAGGTCCTCTGAAAGCTGGGATTGGTGCTCCGCTGTTGACAGAGCAGGAATTCAGGGGGGAGCATAGAGGTCTCTCCTGGGAAGCTCAGAGAGGAGTACATTTCTGCTGAGGGAAATCAGCTTTCAGCAACGTTGCTGAGCCCCCTGCTGCTTTAAACGCTCGCCTAGATGTTAATAATGATGATGTTGCACTGCTGAACAGATTCAAACAGTGGGAAATACACCCACCTTATTTAGAGGTGGCTAAATAAGCATATTTTATTCAATAAAATGTCATAGCACTCTCTTGGTATTAGACTTGTTCTTGGTGTCCCCTGCGTTGGTTCCTGTGTCTCTGTTGGGTAAAGGGCTGCCTGGTGCTGACATTGCCAGCCAAATTTTTT